>JAYKKM010000422.1:867500-1127500 GCA_035772405.1 Chrysogorgia sp. JL179-B06
GCAAATTCCTGTTTTTGTGGTTTGTCGATTATAGATCGACCTAATGAACCAAGAGTATACATAGTATTGCCATTGGTATCCGTGTTTAAACCACGCTAATCCATGTTAAATAATCCAATGTCGATTCAAAAGTTTGAGATAACAATTGGTGAACGATAACTAAGCGTAAAATAAACACTGCTTTTCTCTTGTATTAAATTATAAGAAATACTGCTTGTAATGTCACATGAGGTGTTGGTGACGAAGTGTTGTAGTCCACATTAAATTACATCATCATCTCAGCTGATATTGTTTTATTGTTATGGATATCAACAACTCTTAATCATAAACATTATTATAGTATAACAGTAATATCTACGTATAATCATATAAACGCATTGCGCTACGTAGGACGTGTACGACAATACGATTCAAAAAACTCTCAATTGGTTCGTGTACTAGGTCTTACATTTCAAGTGTATCGTCAAAGTTTTAAGTGAAGGCGAAGAAGTCAAGGACCTTCGTCACACAGTGAAACATAAAATCTTTACCAAGGCTCGTACCGTGACACCATCATGGATTACACTGACCTATTAAAGTTTTTCTACTCCATTATTGTTTCGATAGCTACAAATCTTTACGAAGGCCGGCCTTCGCTCGTACCGCGAGACCATCCTGAATTACACTGACCTATTAAAGTTTTTCTACTCCATTACTGTTTCGATAGCTACAAATCTTTACTCTTTGGTTTCCCTGACTCACTATATTGTTTAATTAATTACTTCCCTACGCATAAAAACTATCAAAGTGTCTCGCCATACCTTTCTTAGTTGTTCTTTCTTCTGTTACAGTTCTTTAAAGACCACTCCGTCCTTTCTCGACGTCACTCTCGTTTTTAATTAATATCTTGGGATATTTTTTTCCTGTGTCAACAAAATCTGGTAAGAAACAGAGGGTGTGAGAATTATGATGAAATATGTGAACTGTGGTGAAATATAATAAAATGTAGTGGCGCCGTAGATAACATATGAAACGTGGGCTAACCTGTGGGTTGATCACATGTAATTTGTTTCTTAACAATGTAAAACTAATATTTTGAGGAATATATGTAAATGTCATCTACACCCATCTACGTCATCTGGCTTTACGCGTTTCCTGAATGTGTTATTGTATGGCAATACAATACGGAAGGGGGTGTTAAGCTTAACAAGTGGGCGGTCTGGTATGAGACTCGGCTCGTGTTTACGCGAGCTTTAAGCGAGCGAAGGCCCTTTGTTTGGTTCATTGCCTCTCGAGTGATTAAACCATCTCAATCTCGCTTTTTCTTCTCTCGCCGTACTTTCACTTTTACTTTAACCAGCTGTTGTGGTCTCGTGGTTACCACACATGTCTATGAGCTGAGAGACACGGGTTCAAACCCTGGGTCGGACATCCACTCTAATTTAAAATAATTGAGGAGAAAGTGCTGCCTTTGCAATAATACCAGCAAATGGTAAGACTTTCGGGTCTTCTCGGATAACGACCTTAAACAGTAGGCGCTTGAAACCTCTATCAATTGGGCTTCTAGCCTGTTGAGGTATTCCGTTCACCTAAAAGAGTGATAAATCTGATAAACTTCTTGTCTGGTGTCATCGTTATATGTTAATATTCATGTATATGAAAATTTGACTGCCCCAACCGGGAATCGAACTCGAGGTCTCCGAATCAACGCATCGGCGCTCTAACCACTGAGCTATTGAGACACGGTCAGAACAGTCAAATATCATGTAGCCCCGACTCTCAAATCTCTACAGGAAGACATCTCATCTTCGACTAACTAGAGCGAAGCCTCTCGCAGGACTTCCTCACCGGCTCTTGTAGTTGTAGAACAATTTTATTTGGATGAAGAGAGCTGACCGTGTCTGACCGTGTCTCAATAGCTCAGTGGTTAGAGTGCCGATGCCGCGATGCGTTGATTCGGAGACCTCGGGTTCGATTCCCGGTTGGGGCAGTCAAATTTTCATATACATATATTTGACCATTAATAAATCCTCTCTTCGTCTAAAGAAAAATGTTAATATTCCAACAATTTTTTGAAGGCTTCTTCCACCTCGACGCACACGAACCGAGTTCAGTGTTTATGTTTAAGTTTAGTTAAATCAAGTTTATACTCATATTGAACTGCCACTAAGATTCAGTTCATATACTGATCTAACCTCGGCTCGGCTGCCAGACAGACCTCGAACACTTCATAAAAACAAAAACTCGAGCTAAAAGTCTGGCATACTGGCGAAATAGTGCAACGTTTCAAAATAATCATGTGATAAAAATTATCATTTCAAATACGGAAAATAACAAATAATAATTAGATGTAAATGTGCATTTGTTATTTTTAATATCAACCAGTAAGCAGGTCGCGGGATCAAAGGGAATAAAAATAAGTGATACAGGAAATAAATGTGTTCCCGGTACGGCGGGATATGGCATGAGTAACGAGATCCCTCACCACCACTACTTCCTCATTAAGATTCCATTGTGCGCATTCCGGCTATACGGGGATGTTTTCCAAGTAATCTTTGGCATTTCACTCGATTAAACTGCATATTCTAAGGATTTGTGGTGAAGGAAAATTTCGAGTGTTGGAATATATATATATTTTAAGACCAAACCGGGAGCAGTTGCGAAAAATGCAACTTAGAGGCCTTCCGGCTGGAAAACTGAGCTACGGACGAGGCTACGGAGGCCATTGCCGAGAGTCTAGTCACGAGTTCTGTATATATAGCGGTAGTAATGCCGGGAGAAGATTTTGGGTATATTACAAGTAATATATGGCATTTCACTCGATTAAACTTCACATTCTAAGGTTAGGATTTGTGGTGAAGGAAAATTTCGAGTGTTGGAATATATATATTTTAAGACCCTGAACCGGGACCAGTTGCGAGCCTTGTTTTGACCTGCGTCATCCGGTAAGCGTTGGGGTTTGGGGTCGAGCAAGCGGGCTGCAGGGCGGGGAGAGGCGAGGCGGAATGCGGGCAATGACTGCCATGCAACCTTTTATGGTTTTACGTTTCACTCTCCGTCGAACTGCCTTCGCTCGAAACGTGTAGAGACTAGAGTTTTGGGATTTGTGTTTTAAAATCATTAGCTTTAATGAAATTGCATTTAGATCAGTGTTTGATCCATCAAGATATCTTATAGTTTTATTGGTTATAAATGTAGTAACTTTGATTTTATAATGAAATATACCTAAGTATATATTAGTAACTTTAAGTAACTTAAGTAACTTTAAGAATGTATTGTTGTAAGAGCATAATGCTCCTAAAACGTCTTTATTTAAATCGTCAGTGGCTGGTGAAGCTGAGTTGGCAAAATCAAGGCTTGAAGCATGTGTATGTGATATTGATAACTGGATGCTGCAAAATATGTTAAAAATGAACAGGGACAAAACGGAACTTATGATTCTTAGTGCTCATCATCGTCCCCAACCACCTATTACATCTGTGTTAGTTTGTGACGAAGTTATCACACCTACAACGTGTGCCAAAAATATTGGCGTGACTTTGGATCCAACCATGTCTATGGAAAACCAGATAAACGCTACACGTAAATCAGCATTTTTTCATCTACGGAGTCTCAGCCAAATAAGGAAATACATTTCTACACAGTCATGTGCTACATTAGTGCATGCTTTCATCACATCGAGGCTAGATTTTTGCAACTCATACTATGGTTTGCCAAATCGATTGATAAAGAAACTTCAAAGTGTCCAAAACGCTGCAGCTAGACTGATTAGCTTATCTCGAAAATATGATCATGTCACCCCACGGCTTAAAGAACTACACTGGTTGCCAGTCGAGTATAGAATTCAATTTAAAATACTACTGCTAGCTAACTTTTACTAATGTATTAATAAGACCGCTCCTATATATTTACAAGATCTCGTGCGATTTTATACACCCAAGCGCCTCTTGAGATCCTCCACAAATAATTATCTAGAGACGCCACGTTACAACCTACGTGGCTATGGATATAGATCGTTTTCGGTAGCAGCACCAATATTATGGAACTCTCTACCAAGTAACATTAGAGCGCCTGGAAATTCATTAGAAATTTTTAAGAAACTTCTTAAAACTCATCTTTTTAAGACTGCTTTTTATGAACCTTAACCTTTCTTATTTAATTAGACTAATCTAACTATTTTATATGATGTGAAGCGCTAATGGACTATATTATTTATTATTATTATTATTATTATTGTTAAGGAACATTTTAAATCCGTCAAATTTGTAAATTTGTCAATAAGCTCCTTAGCTGTGTTTTCTCAAAAGAATGTCATACCTTTTTAGATATGTTGAGCGATCTAGGTCTTGATAACAAACACCAAAATTATTGAATAAGGAGAATTATGTCTATCGCCATTAGAACAACATATTATATATTTTGTTGTAGAAATAAGGACTGGACAAATCCGGAATTACTGAACATTTAAAGATACATTTTAAATTAACTTTTTTTCTTTTTTTTTCTTTTTCTATATAGTTTGTAAACAATAAATAGGTTCAAGTAGTCAATTATAAATTACCTAAATTAGTGAGATTTATAATTGTATATATATATAAAGAATTTCAATAAAGTTTCCATTATTATTATTATTATTATTATTATTATTATTATGCTTCTTAATAGCCTATTCGTTGCAGCCAATAGCTTCTACTGGATTTACACTGCTCCTCTTATCAAAAGTTGGTATTATTATTATTATTATTATTATTATTATAAAAAAAAGCTTTTAAAAAAGCTTTTAAAAAGTTTTGAAAGCTTCGTAAAGCTTTAAAAACATCTCCTAATGATTCAATAAAAGATCTATGGAAATCAACATGTAACAACACTAATATTCAGTACGATGTTTACATCTCTACAAAGGAAGTACTTAAAGATTTCAACTCTGGGCAAGAAAACAAACTGCAAAACCACCTGGTTATCCAAGACTCCTTTTCTCTAGTGTAATAAAATACTCATTGTCACAACTTAATAGCATCTGGTCCAAATCTCAATCTAACTTACCAAAAAACATTTATAACTTTACCATTCGTTACATTAATAACTCTCTTCCTACACGCAAAAACCTTACCAGATGGGGTATATCATCAACCTCGGATTGTTCCTTTTGTTTAAACCCTGAAACGCTCTTACATGTGGTTGCAGGATGTCAATCGTACCTTCCACGGTTTACATGGAGACACGACTCTGTCCTCAACTTTCTCGCAAAAACACTACAACCTGTCATCAACTCTAATCTCTTCGTTGATCTTCCCGAATACAAAAGTCCATCAATAATAACTGGTGAGATCAACGCATCGTCCAGATTTGCTTTTATCTATTTCTGATGACTACCTCTATATCCTTGAACTTACTGTCGGATTTGAATCAAACCTCGAAAACAACGTTGAACGCAAAAAAGCTAAATACATAGACGCTGTTAGACAACAAAAAGAACAATATAAAAATGTAAAATTCTCTCGGTATTTTCTCAAAAGAATGCTCTACTTTTCTAAATATGTTAAGTGATGTAGGTCTTGATAAGAAACACCAAAACTACTGCATTAAAAAAATAACATCTATCGCCATTAGAACAACATATCATATTTTCTGCTGTAGAAACAAAGAATGGACAAATCCTGAATTAATGAACTTTTAAAATAGACGTATATATTCATATTTTCATTTGTATAATCTTTAATTGATAGTTTATAGTGGTTCAAGTAGTCAATTGTAAATTACCTTATTGAGCGAGATTTATAATTGTATATATAACAAAAGATTTAAATAAAGTTTCCATTATTATTATTATTATTATTATTATTATTATTATTATCATTATTATTATTATTATTATATTGTTGTCGGATCTGATGTTTTATTGGGTATAAATCACTAATGAATTATTAATCAATAATTAATTTGAGAAGTAATAGTTTAAACACGAGTAAGCGTTCTTCCTCTTATTTCTATATACGGACAAGCCGGTTGAAAATACAAGGCGCAGCAGAGTTTTTTTAATCGCGGTTTGTCCGTATTTAGATCAGAGGATGAACAATTACGAGTGTTAAAGCTTCCTTCTCAAACGAATCCATATTTTGTGAGAAAATCTAGGTGAAAGTTAGCGAAATTTGGCCGTAATCTTCCTCTTATTTCTAAATACTCATTAAATATTCTTTTGAATTTTTATTATGAATCATTAATGATTTCATGTTTATTACCTGCCTCGTACCCAGGCGTCTCAATCCTTCTCTCTCCGCCTTCCCAGCAGCCCCTCCGCGCCTCGCTCGCCCCGCTCTTCCGCCTAGCCGCTCACGAGGCAGGTTTATTACGGAAACCGTAACATGTACGTAGAAGGGGGAGGCTTGCTTGTTTTTCTTTACACCACGCATTGTCTACATGGCGCGCTCACCTCCGCACGGGTTTCCTGGCTTTTGAAAAAACGGGCGCCATAATGGCTATACAGCTCCGTCAGGTACGAGGAAGTCGTGTTCGTAGTATTCCGTGGCGTTTTCCGTGTGTCAACTTGCCTGGGCGAGATCTCGTCATGCCTTTGATCATGATCAGTATAGTGGCCGGAATCTCATTTACAACAAACAAAATGACGCAATCCTGAATGGGAGACTTAACGGCATGGCATGGCTTTCATTCTGACGAAGGGGGTTTTACTCTCTCATGAAGAAGGGCTTTCACTCTCTCATGAAGAAGGGCCTTCACTCTTTCATGAATAAGGGCTTTCACTCTTTCATACATGACGGGCCTTTACGCGAAGGGCCTTCACTAGGCTGACCGCGAAGGGCCTTCACTCTCTCATGAAGAAGCGCTTTCACTGTGTCCCCAATTAGCCTTCTTAGGCTGAATAATTTTGACACTTGAATAAAGTTATTGTATTGTATTGTATTGTACTCTCTCTTGCATGAGCTTTAGTTACTCTCTCATGAAGAATGGCTTTAATAGTACTCTCTGACGAAGGTCCCCCACTCTCTGACGAAGGGCACGAAGGGCCGCTTCGTTTCGTTCCTAACGAAGGGCCTTTACTCTCTGACGAATAGCCGTTTCGTTTCGCGGTTCTCTAACGAATAAGGGCCCTCCACTCTCTGACGAAGGACCGCTTAGTTTCGTTCCTAACGAAGGGCCTTTACTCTCTGACGAATAGCCGTTTCGTTTCGTTCTCTAACGAATAAGGGCCCTCCACTATCTGACGAAGGACCGCTTAGTTTCGTTCGTAACGAAGGGTCAATTTACTCTGACGAAGGACCGCTTAGTTTCGTTCGTAACGAATGGCCTTCACTCTCTGGAGAAGGAGCGCTTAGTTTCTTGCGTAACGCCGGAATGGCCTTTACTCTCTGACGAAGGACCGCATAGTTTCCGCGTTCCTAACGAATGGTCTTTACTCTCTGACGAAGGACCGCATAGTTTCCGCGTTCCTAACGAATGGTCTTTACTCTCTGACGAAGGGCCTTCACTCTCTAACGAAGGGCTTTCACTTTCTGACGAACGACCCCTTAGTTTCGTTCTCTATAACAAAGGCCGGCTTACGTGGGGTATGGTACTGAGCACTTGTTCATATGTGGGCACTGTACTATTTACGACGAAATAAAAAATAGCCAACTTGTATAAAAAATAGAGAATTGTTCATCTCATAGATGAGCCAGATTTTCACCTGACATTCCGACGAGCTATAGCATAAATACAATAAATATATATTTCTTAAAAATATATTTGATTCTTCTGTTTTGCGTTGGACTAAAAGCGCGCAAAATTTGGTACGTATCAATTTTAACCCGCGCTAGAACCGAAACTAAAATAAAACACGCGGGAACTGCCAAGAAGACATATTTGTTATTTTGTTTCCATCAATTACGGCTGCGTAATGGTGACTTTCACACGCTCGATTTTGAGGTGCAATCGTAAATTGCTGCCCGGTTGACCAAGCTGAAAATTACAGTACGCTTTACGGGTAGCTATATACAACCGCGCGCGGGTAACGATAAACACCAGTTTTTCTGAGATTTCTTTGTTAGACCGAGTTGAAATTTTAGCCCGGCTCACGGGGAGTTTTTTAAAAAAACAAGTTGTTCTAAAATTCCTAATTCTACTTTCGTTGACATCAAAACTAAAGAATATGTTAGATTATATAGTAACAATTCGCATGAATATGATACATTACATTACATTAAGTTTATGTACACTACCTGTATCTGAATCTCTTTCTATAGTTGCATCCAAAATTTATAATAGGCTTTGTCGTTTCGTCCAGCAGATTTGGCGCGTTTGATTAAATAACGAAGTTTTTACACATGAAGTACTAGGTGAAGCACTTCAGGCAGGAAGCCATTGATGTGAGCGAGATTTGCTAGAAGTCTTCTCTTTTTCTTAGAACTATACGTTTGCTTCCGTTGGCCACGTGCTCGTGGCTTCTCGGGAAATACCGGGCACGAGGTTATAGGAATAAAAATACAGGTGTTTTTTTATCATTGCACGAGGGTTCCCAACTTTAATTCTCTTGGATTTTCGCCAGACTTTGGCCAGAAATATAACTATATTCCAAAATCGTTGTAATCAGTTGTGTGTGCCCAAAAACGATTTTTCGTTTCATAGACACTGTCATAATTTTAAAACAATCAAATCTCAATCATTCCCGCCTGTCGTAAATCACTGCACGTAGCTAAGCACCCACGGAATGTTATACTAATATTTTTAAGACTGCATTAATTTACACAATTCAAGCATTACGAAACGAAGGAAATTGTGTAATTCCATGTTGATATGTTTATTATCTGTCAACAAGTAGGAATATAACTGATTAGAGCTTGTTAGTAAGAGTTAGAGAATAGCGACGTGCGCTGAAGTGACGAGTATAATCTATTGTATAATTTAGTGTGTGTAAAGGCCGTTCTACACGATGCGATTGTGATCTTGGTGTATGTGATCAAACTGTATACGCGTGTCAACATTCGCCATCGAATCATAAACAAGAATTATGTCGTGTGCAAACAATTGCATACGCCAGAATGACAATCGTATACAAATGACAATCGTGTATGAGAACATTGAAGGTGATCTCTCCGTCTAAACCGGCATGGATACTGTATAAATACGATACACCAACTGTACTAACAGTTTAAATGTGGCATCGTGTAAACACCCGACTTCTACGGTACGTTATTTCAGATCTCTTTCGAATCTAGACAGATCATATTTCTCACTTCATGTTGGAATATACAAGTCGTGATCACCTTGTGACTTGTACTATTTAGCTCACCCACTAATTTTTGTTTACTTCCCATTTCAACCCTCGTGATTTTTTTATTATTATTATTATAAAATCTTTATTTATACTGGTAAAAACCGGTCAGTCAATCAATAGATTGACTGGTATTAATCGGTGGTGACCAGTGATAAATTCGTTACACAGATAGACTCAAGCTAACAGGACTCCTTCCAGTATCGTATTGGCACGAATACCTTGACCTGTTGTTATTTTTTAAAGCTTTTAATGGTCTTGTTTATCGTAGACAAGAAACGCTACCAGCAGTAAAATTACCTGTACGGCAAACTAGAGCAGCCAGCAACCCAAGTGTGATTATAAGTTTTGTTCCTCATCAATGTAGAACAGTAACTTATCAACGATCCTTCATTGTCAGAGTAACTAGAACTTGGAACGCATTACCGGACTTTCTAAGATTAAAAACACTCAAATTTAGTTCATTTAAGAAAACCCTACTTGAATACTACTATGACGCTCTTAAACTCCATCTATAACCAGGACGACCCACGTACGTGGAAATCCATTTGCCTAAAATGTAACTTGGCACGTCGCCTTGAGAAATCCCTCACTTGTTGATTTTTGCTACAGACTTTTCTTTTCACCTTAGTATTTATGTAAATATAACCTCAATTTTTTAAACTTTTTTTTAAAAATTATACACGGGGCCACAGTAATTGGCGTAAGCTGTAGTGGTATCCCTGCCAGACTTATATTTTATATGTTAATTTACTAATGGCGAATCGAAATAATAAATGTCAAAACAGTTCTAAAATATAATAGTCAGAAACAAATGTATAATCTAAAATCTATATGCTACAAACATTGTGTAGCGCCGTCCATATCCATCAAGTTAAGTTTTTTCGTGTTTCAGCCGATTCTCTGTCCAATTATACACCTTCACCTCTTATCTAAACAGTTTATTCCACGAATTTTCAAACCGATGATGTCATATCTCATGCCGTGCTGGCATCGTATGGAAATCAAATCTAAATAATCTGTCATCTTGTTAAAGTACAGATCATAAACATAATTCAATAAAAATCGTGGGAATCCAAAACAATATATCGATCATGTGAGAGAAATCTCGTGCACGTATACTGAAACAAATCACTCAACGTGCGATCGAAAGTGTTCCGAGTTGTCCACCGATGTGTTTAAATAAATTGAATATCACTTAACCTCTGACATTGTTCAATCTCCTTGAAAACACATCAAGTGTCACATATCGGGAATAGTTGGAAAATGTTTCTTGATTCCTGTTGTCCAATATGGATATAGATAAGAATATAATAATACAAGAGTCCGTTGTTCTTTGTAGGTAGTGTAGAAATACAAATCAAATACTCTAAAACTTGGTGTACTACCGAAATAGTGCGTAGAAGTATAAACTAAAGTATAGCGGATGGTAACCAGCCTCTTCCGCAGGCAACTCTGTGGCTTCTTTATTGTACGCGGCACTGAATTCGCTGGTAAATATCTCTATGTAGGGATAATGGGTTGGGTATAAGCCTCTACCGCATTCCCTATCCCAACCCATTACCCCCTCTACCGCCTCTGGAGTAGTCTCCTTCGCAGCCGTTCTTAGGGGGTGTTTACATGGAGGAGGGCCAGCCCTTTTGGTAGGGCTAGCCCTCTTTGCCGAGATCCTACGTCTCAGCGTAATTCCTTGTAAACATTTGTTTGCGTTTACATGACAAGAGGGCCAGCCCTTCTAGGCGAGATCTCGCTATTGACAACCCGAGATCTCGCGTACGCGATGGCTGGACATTTTTCATATAAACGCACTGAAGAGGGCTGGCCATCCTAGGAGGGCTGGGAAATAAAAGCTCCATACAAGCGACAAAGTTTATCTTTACCAGTATTTTCTGGACAACGTTATATTTCGCACGACCTGTTTGCTTGTGTTTAAGTTACAAATTGAACACTTGCCCGCAAAAGTGAGATTCTGGGTTTCGTGCGAAATAAATGCAGCAGTAGCCATTCGAGCGAGCCAGCTTGGGCAGCGAGGAGGTTAGGAGGGCTAGAAATTATCATGTAAACAAGGGATGAAATTCATCTCGCCAAAGAGGGCTAGCCCTACCAAGAGGGCTGGCCCTCCTCCATATAAACACCCCTTAGTGTCGGTCGTATTCTCGACATTCCATTCCAAATAAATAGCCAATCACTGCTCTTGTACCAAAATCGGGAACAAGAGCTCGCCAGAATTTATAATTACCAAAACAAAATGATTCGGTAAATCGCTGGTTTTCAAGCTTTACCCTTGATCTTCGATTACCTGTTCCACCAACAAGGACATATCGTCGTCGTTGTCTCGCCGTTGGTGAACCTCATTGTTGAACAAGTCAAGAACCTCAGGGATTTAGGTATCAAAGCACGTTAGCATAAGCGATGTTGAAAGCGAGGAAGAACCGCAACATGTTGAACGTGGATGTTTTTCAATCATGGCTGTTTCCTGATTGGCCGCGCTAATATGGAATGTCGTGCTGCAGTAAGCAGCCGTTAGTGGGGAGGGAGGATACGACCGGCACTAAGAAGGGCTGCGTAGGAGACTACCTCTGGAGGAGAGAAGGTAAATATTATGTAACGTCCCGAGGTACTAGCGTACTGCACGCCAAGTGCGCGAACAGAGAGAACAGCGCACACGAATATGATCAGAGAACAGAGAACAGCACACATTCGACAGAGTCGGAATGGAAAACAATTTAATAAAGTAAAACATCATCTTATAAACCTAATAAACCTTACAAACCTCATCTTATAACTTATCATAATAAACCCTGTTAGCTGTTTCTTTTTCTCTAAAATACCATGTTTTCTTGTATAAAATTAATAGTTGCGAAATATAAAAAATTATCTTTATCAAAAGGTTCAAGAAAAAGTTGTGCAATGCGGTTTTTACTCAACTCGTAAATTGGTCACAATGACGTCACCATACTGAGAAACAAGGTCGGTGACCCCAACTTTTTTTTTGGTTTTAATATAAGTATGTCAATAACTTTAAGACTGGGAAGTTTCAGCAAATCTTCATTTCGGAAAGATTTGCTGAGGAATTACCTTAAGCGGTTGCTATTGATAGCTCAAAATACGGATAAACAAACCAAATTTAACTCACAAATAATTGCAAATGAGTTATTTTCTTTTGTTATTGCCGCAAGAATTATGGGTAAAAGCGGACAAACATGGCTATTGACGTCATCTCGACAAAGTGCTATTATCGGGTTAAATCAAATTAGCCTGCTTGAAGGCTGTGTGAAAATTAGAAAGTACGAAACGAAATTACCAAAAAAGACGAAATAGTCAAATAGCGCTGACATAAAAATGATTATATTAACTGCCCATGCCTGCCAAAGACTAAAGACAGCCCTCAGCTAGCTGTTGTAGTCTAGCGGTTACCACACATGTCTATGAGCTGGGAGACACAGGGGTCGGACCTCCGCTCAGGGTCTTAACAATAATTGAGGAGAAAGTGCTGCCTTTGCAATAATATCAACAAATGGTAAGACTTTCGGGTCTTCTTGGATAACGACCTTAAATCGTAGGCCCTCGGAACTCCTATCAATTAGGCTTCTAGCCTGTTGGGGTATTTCGTTCACCTAAAAGTGATAAATCTAATAAACTAAACATGTAATATATCTAAGATATCAAATAATTACATATTCCACCTCAATTTCTTTAGAATTTTCTCGATGTCCTTAGATTTTTTGAGATTTCCTGGTTTTCCTGAGATTTAATTAACTCATCCGGAAAATTACCTTTTTAAGTCGTGAGGATTTCCTGAGATCAGGAAATTTCCTGCGAAGTGGAAACACTGGTTGCGCTATTGCTACCTTTTGCGTCATAATGTAGGGCTCGTCTAGACCATCCAGTACCTCTTTCCTCCACAGAGGCTTTCAATGCGGTAGAGGAAGTCGGGAGAATTTAATGAATATACAGGCGTGACAACTGAAGATCGATTTATACAACACTCGCTGGTCGCTATAACACTCACACAGTGTCTACGGATGATGATTATCGTTGGAGGGCTGACAATTTTTGCTGACCGCATGGCCACAGAATAAAGATTTAACCAGAAGTCCAACTCTTGTCGGTACCTTTGAAGTTTTTGTCCTCGCGCATGTCACCTCGCGCATGTCATTGCTGACGCCACAGAATATACGCCGCCATGTTCCCAGCAAGTGTATTTCGTGATTTCCAATAGAAGAATATAGGGAAAATACCAGTTGGAGAACGATAAACGGCTGTATAATGAAAATGAGATGTTTGATCTTGGGTTTTTTAACCAAAATTGGTTAACAGAGGGTAAGTGATTGTTTTTTATTCGATATGGATCTACACAGGCATTTTTAACAACTTTTACACAAGGATTTACTAGGATATATGATCAAACTCAGAATGCTTCATTATTTATATTCGAGCACGAAAAAAGCGGTAGTCGTTTGAGTTGTTTTGTGGAATCTTCTACATTTAAATTGTATTTGGTTCTTCGTGGAAGGATTTCATGTGATCGGTGATCCTGCATATAGCCTTACTGTATATACTATAGGCATTAATAACGTACCTTAAATGTGCTTAGTTTTAAGATATTTTCTACTTTTTTATTTACAGAAGATATATAACACTCGTTTTCCAAACTTCAAAGCGTACCGTTATCATGTTTGTCTATAATGTCTGGTGTTAAAGTGGACAAGAAGACATTATTTTCCTTGGTGTAATAGTTGGATGCACTGCAGAGTTCCATATAAAATGTTGTGTTTTAGCTGCTTTAAAGTAACCATGTGTATCCATTCAAATGAAGTAAAAAAAGATGTATGCAAATGAAGGAGAACATTCCTGACTTTGTGTATTTGTGGAAATTGGAAGATTTGAACAAGTTGTGCCTCATACAAATGGTATAAACCAATAGACCTTATTAAAAAATGGCATGTAAATTGGAACTTGTTTTCATGTATGAAATTGAAAAGGATTCTTACTATAAAATGAGGTCCTAAAGGTCAATTTATATGCATATAAATTGTCTGCCATTTATGAATAAGGTCTATAGCGAATACCTTTTGATCTTCCTGAAAACCCTAAGATAGTCATGCTTGAAATGTCCATTCATTATTTCACCAACTGTTGTTGAAGACCATAGACTGTGATAGTAATAGGGCAACAGCTTTTGTAATAATTGTGAAATTTGATGTATGTGATATAGAATATATGATATAAAAAAGGTTACAAGTGATTTACATGTAGGATGGCCACATGACTAAGGGCACAAAAAACATTGTCCAATTATAGTTCATTAAAGGTAGTGCAGAGTGCATGGGCCCGAGTATAATTAAAGTTAAATTTCATGCATATTTTCACACAAGTGAAATTAAATCTTAATTTTATGAGGACCGACCAGTTGGAACCCCTTTCATATAAGGGGGGTTTGCACTAGAAAAGGGGGAAGTTTTTTTCCAAAAACAGTTTTTTGAATACCTAAATGTTTATGAAAAGGTTACATTTTCTATCATTTAAACTATATGGAGGCAGAATGTAAAAATTCATTTGGTTGAATGAAAATTGAAGGTGAGGGCCAGGGATGGACAATTTTTAGAAAGGGTCAGGTAACCAAATTAAAGGGGGTTGCCTAGAGAGGGAATAATTACCCCTTGCCAACTACATGTATGCCCACTTGATTATTTGTGTATAACACAGACAGCAATATATTTCAAAAGAAAACTCTGACATAAGACTAATTATTAGTTGGCCAGCATCTAATTAACCAAGCATCGATGAAACAAAAGTGGAAGAAGGCAGATTTGTTGTGATGCATGGCTACAAATCAACCAATCACATAATGTAACAAAACAAACAACAATTCATTCTTTCACCCAACAACCATTTTATTCTGGCTAATGTCAGACAATTACATATTGCTTATAATAATTAATAGGTCTGTCAACACTGTGCAACAGAAAGTATTATTTTGCCTTGTGAGTTACATAACTCCTCATATTCATATTTGCATATTTTTTCCATGGTGATCCACATTTACAGTTTCCTGGTTGTAGAATTTGTGGTTCTCATGTTCAGTCATGTTGACATAACATTCAGGTCATTCAAACACAACTTTCTTAAGGTTCTCAGGAAAGTCTGGTATCATTGTCAGTTTACATTGTCTTAACAATCCAGGTACCATTTGCATTTGTACAAACCACAGCTTTTTCATATCTTACAATTTCCAAAAATAATGCACATAAGAAGCCACTTTGAGGTACACTTTGAAGTTTAAAAATCGAGAGTTTTTTCCTGTAAATAAAAAAGTAGAAAATATCTTCAAATTATAAACAACTAAAACAAGTTAAGCACATATAAATCGATACTGGAAAATAAAATATGTCGTACTGTAGGTTCTTTAGTCATACCACAAAACTTAAATGAAAACTTAAAAGATCATAAATTTACTACTGTCTACTGACACTCATTTCTTTTGCCAAAACTGAACTATATATAACCGTTTTTAGATTTAATGTGATTTGAAAATACAACGACAATGTGTTGAAGATTTACTCATCTCAAGTATTATGATCACCGAGCCAAAAATATATTTCTTGAGCATGTAAGAACAGTTTATATCGAATATTTCTGAGTTTGACCAGATCTGTAGTCCCAGTATTTATATAAAAAAGTTGTTAAAAAATGCATATGCATATCCAGAACGAATAAAAAACCATCACTTACCCTTTGTTAACCAATTTTCGTTTTCAAAAAACAAGATCAAGCATCTCATTTTCATTATACAGCCTTTTATCGTTCCCCAACTGCCAATTTCCCTATGTTTTCCTATTGAAAATCACGAGATACACTTGCTGGGAACATGGCGGCGCTGACGAAGTTGGCGCATGCGCAGTGAAAAACATGTGACATGTTTCCTACCGGAGTTGGACTTCTGGTTAAATCTTTATTCTGTGGCATGGCGGTCTAACCACAGCGAAGGCTGAGACTGCTAGCCGGGATTGTGGTACATGCGTACCTCCACGGAAATTCTGGGAAACGTAAACACTCCGAAATAGCATTTCCAGTAATTTCCAGAGCACTTTTTTGCCAAATCCAGCTTAAATCAACTCATTAGTAATACTTTGGATTTCAAAATAACATTCGAACTCCTGGGGAGGCATTTCGTACGCTCGATGAGGTCTGGGCTGGGCACTGATTTCAAAATATGACGATGGGCTGGAAACTAGGCTAAATTTTACCCAGCCCAGACCAACACGTTAAAGTTAAATGGTTGGAGTTAAAGGGACCTCCAGTCAAAATACAAATGTACAGTTCGAAAGATCTTACTGACTTTAGTTTATTTCCAAAGTTTCAGCATTCCTATCAATTTAGTTAGGAAGATGAAAATTTGATGATTTTGACGCCATATATTTGTTTTGAAAATATGACGTCATTGAGTGATTCTTTATCGTCAGTGGAGTTGTTTTGATGGCGATCACATAGTGATAGTTATTGTGAATGGTCTTTGGACGAAAATTAGTCGAAATAAACTATTTAGTTCATCATGCAGGAAAGTAGAGGAGCTTCTTAGGCATAATACGAGACACGTCACTCAATGACGTCATATTTGAGAAACAAAATGGCGTCGAAATTGGACAAACTCTCCAACTTCAACTAGCCACATCTTCTTAACTACATTGATAGGAATGCTGAAACTTTGGAAATAATCTAAAGTCAGTAAGATCTTTCATATGAACTACATTTGTATTTGGGCCGGAGTGTCCCTTTAACTTAATTGATAGGAATGCTGAAACTTTGGAAATAAAATAAAGTTTTGTCTTGTATTTTGACTGAAATACCCGGCCTTTCATTTCTAATATTGGTTAGTTTAGTTTTATTATATTTATCACTCTTTTAGGTGAACGGAATACCCCAACAGGCTAGAAGCCCAATTGATAGGGGTTCCAAGGGTCTACAATTTAAGGTCGTTATCCGAGAAGACCCGAAAGTCTTACTATTTGCTGGAATTATTGCAAAGGCAGCACTTTCTTCTCAATTATTTTTAAGACCCTGAGTGGAGGTCCGACCCAGGATTTGAACCCGTGTCTCCCAGCTCATAGACATGTATGGTAACCACTAGATCACAACAGCTGTTAAAAAATAAAAGGAGACCCTGAGACAAGATGCGTTTGCGATTCTCTTCACGAGCGCGGATGAAACTTTGGCACCCTGAGGGCATAGCACTTCCCGTGCAAGTTCCTTAATACGTACATCCAATAAGTAAGGAAGTCCCACACCGTGAATGGGAAGACATAGCTGTTAATCCGATATCCTGAACTAAAAGCCCTTATCTGTTTGTCTCGCTGTTGTACTGTAACAGTGTGGTCCGAACACTTTTAATCTACTTTGAGAATTTTTTTATGGGTAATAGTATATGGTTCTTGACATTTTGGTAGTTACGGAACAACATGGAAGTGCCTTAGTACTAGTTATTTGTCGTAAACTCCTTCGTTTGTTCCCAGTTGTTCGTTCGTACAACGACAAAAACAGCGCGTGAACAGAAAAATAGCATTTCCATATGCAGTAAGGGACCGGTCATTATTAAAAATGGCGGGTGGCACCGAAGAGAAAATGGTTGGGTAAACAAAATTTTGAGTAAGTCAAAGGTTGGGTAAATAAAAAACAAATCAACTCAGGTTGGGTAGAAAAAAAATGTAATGTATATTTCCAAAGCATGACTCACTCAAATATTAAAGACTATGTAAGAAAGAAATATGCCAATACAATAATTATGTCAATCAGTCAGAGTCATGTAACATCATCATCATCATCCTTATCATCATCATCCTTATCATCATCATCATCATCATCATCATCATCATCATTATCATTATCATCATCATCATCATCCTCCTCTAACATCATCATCTTCCCTCATCTCTATGATGTGGACAAAGTTAAAGTTTTGGGGTGGGTATTTATTTTTTAATTGATATCTGAGGTTGGGTAAAGAAAAATAGTGACCTTTTAATGGTTGGGTCAGCAAAATGTTTACCAAGAAAGACCTTTCTCTTCGGTGCCACCCCCCATTTTTAATAATGACCGGTCCCTAATCTCTTTCTATATGTATAGTGTAAGTAAATGTATATTAGGATTAACGTCTTACGAAGCGGTTATCTTTCTCCCACAACCACCACAGAAGTTATTTGAATGTTGTATTTTGTGTCCACAGTTAGTACAATAAGTATTCTTCTCTTCTTCTTTTGACGAGGCGTCATCAGCGATGGCCATTTTATTTAGTGGAGCCGAAGGTTTGAAGGTACCATACGGTACCATAGGTAACACGGCCTGATGCTGTTTGGGTCTGGGAATAGTGGTACCGTGAGCGGGAAAGTAGCCGTACATGGTTGACTCTGCCTCGGTGTATACAGGTACAGTGTCAGCATTGCGAAACATCCTGCCTTGCGGGTTGTAGCCTGAGTAGAAAACCTGCGGGCGGATGGGGACTTCGGTTGGCGGCATTATGACGGAGATTGGAGCATCCATTATAGGATTTTGATTTTCAAGAACGCATTCAATGGCTTGTACAACATTTCCTCCACAACCTTGAAGAATGCGTCCAAGCACACCAGAAACGTGATTAGGGAAGGCTTTGCACAACAACTGCAACGGATCTGGTTTGATTTTCGTCTCTCCCTGGCCCGCTCTACTGTCCCATTCCCTAGAACGAGGTGGAAATGCTGAGTCCACGCTGTTTGGTCGTTTATGATGCTTGATACGGCGTGGTGACGTTGGAGAACTCGTTTCAAGAATGTCTTCATCTGGTGAGTCTCCAGTTGCTTCACTTTTGATATTGGTGCCAGATACATCAAGCTCAGGGGAAGGAGGATTATTCAGTTGCAGTCTCGCTTCGTCTGATGAACTTGGTTCTTGGAGAGGTGATTGTCTATCTAGAATCGTAGAGCGAGTTGAATATTGGAAGACTGCACTACACAGGCACTGCTCACATCATATTATATCACACAAACATCACACAGGGCTGGATTAAGCCTATGGCAGAAGCGGCATATGCCTGGGGGGGGGGGGGCACGCTTTCTGAGGTCGCGCACCTTTTCGTTGCGCAATTTTAATTTTATGCGTTCTTTCTAGAAAGCGCGTGGCCCAAGTAAGTGTGGGGCCCCTGTAAGCCGCGCGGGCTCTTTAATGGAGGGGACTTTTTAAGGCAGCGAGAAAAATGGAAGATCATTTCATCCTATGTATCTTTCTTTTAGCAAAATCCAATTTCCCTTGTGCTCATGGTGAAACCGCTGAGCTGGGGGTCTCAACGGTGGCATGGGGCCCCTGGCTAAAAATATGCTGGGGGGCCCGCGCAACCTTAATTCCGGTCCTGACATCACACCATATTATATCACACAATTGACTCTACATCACACCACACTTCTCACTCTACAACACCACACTACACCTCACAGTTGACTTTACAACATCACACCACAATAAACCACACACTATAGTGTATGGTTTGTGGTCAACTTACTCAGCCTTCCATCCTTCTGAGGTCGGTAAAATGAGTACAAGCTTGCTGGGGTAAGTGGACTTTGTCTAGGGATAGGAGTTGCGCCTACCCCTGGTTGTCTTCGGCTGCGTACCAATCTACTTACTTACGATGCCAACGTACGGAGACGGCGTCACAACACACTGGACTCTTCAACTCAACTCTTCAACACCACACAATCACACCACAATTACACCACACACTATAGTATAGGACAATACGATGCCAACCTACGGAGACGGCGTCACAATACACTGGACTTCTCTACAACTTAATGCAACAAAGTAATTGCGGATATTTGATTGTAGATTTTGGTTCGATAATGAGCGATCGTTATTTTTGTATTCATTTACACTGTAACTCGACTTATTCAAATATCACGGATAAGACGCGCTCACAGGAAGTACTTTGTTGTACTCGACACATGTACACCTTATAGTATCACCTAATCAGACAGCGCCAAGAAATTAGAACACGGATTTCTTTGTGCGCGCTCTCTCTTGCTTCTTCGAGTAATACGGCCTGAGTACTCTCAAAACATTGAACAAAGATTATGAATAGCCTGTGCCGATGATCTATATCTTTCTCTCGCTTTTGCGCGTACTCTCAAAACATTAAACAAAGATTGTGAATAACCTTTGCGTGATTCCTCAGTGTACGACATATCCACAGGAATCATAGATGGCCTTTGATAGGCGACCGTGGTTTCCATAAACTCATTGGCTTTCCAATCTTTCTCCTCCGTGGCTTCGCTTTCATCATCCATTTCTTGCCTGATTGGACAGTCTGATCCCTTTCGTTGTTGTCTTAAGAGCGCCACTCTGGCTGCAGTAATGCGTTGTCGTTCAGCGATCAAAAGACATTTGGAGCACATGCAATCTCGCCATACACAGTAATGTTTATGACCTTTCAACCACGACACAGTACCATGATTACGACAACGGGCACACTTGGGAATTCGGTGATAAAGAGGGTCACTTGGGGACAGTTGGTTGGAGTCAATGTCAATGGTTATTTCACTCATGCTGCAGACAAGAAGAAAATAATAAACAATTATTAGATGGCCTTAGATGAGCTCAGCCTCTGAGGCTGATAGCAAGAATTATCCAGACCGAGGTCAATGTTATCTGCCGAAGGCTGAGGCGGATAACATTGAGGTCTGGATAATTCTTGATATAATGTGTAAGCCGAATCCAATAATATAAATGTAGAAGCCTAGCTTATTAGGGAGTTTTGGAAGTAAGCCACGCAAAGACAATTGCGTCACCTACAGACAATTTTTGATATTTTGTAGGTGGCAAGACATCAATAATTGTCTGTAGTTTTTTTAGCCAATCACAATCGAGATTATATGAGTATTGTATAATAATACATATTATCAGTTTCGTTCTGAATTGGGAGACCTTTAATACAGTAAACATTGAGCTGTTACTATAACCTTGGAGGATCTCTCACTGCAGTAATCAGTGTTGCTCTTACAGTGACCTTGAAGCTCTTACAGTAACCTTGGAGGATCTCTCACTGCAGTAATCCGTGTAGCTCTTACAGTGACGTTGGAGTTGGAGGATCTCTCACTGCAGTAATCCGTGGAGCTCTTACAAACCTTGGAGTTGGAGGATCTCTCACTGCAGTAATCCGTGTAGCTCTTACAGTGACGTTGGAGTTGGAGGATCTCTCACTGCAGTAATCCGTGTAGCTCTTACAGTGACGTTGGAGTTGGAGGATCTCTCACTGCAGTAATCCGTGTAGCTCTTACAGTGACGTTGGAGTTGGAGGATCTCTCACTGCAGTAATCCGTGGAGCTCTTACAGTGACGTTGGAGTTGGAGGATCTCTCACTGCAGTAATCCGTGGAGCTCTTACAGTAACCTTGGAGGATCTCTCACTGCAGTAATCAGTGGAGCTCTTACAGTGACCTTGTAGCTCTTACAGTAACCTTGGAGGATCTCTCACTGCAGTAATCCGTGGAGCTCTTACAGTGACCTTGTAGCTCTTACAGTGACCTTGTAGCTCTTACAGTAACCTTGAAGCTCTAGTAACCTTGGAGGATCTCTCACAGTAATCAGTGTTGCTCTTACAGTAACCTTGAAGCTCTAGTAACCTTGGAGGATCTCTCACAGTAATCAGTGTTGCTCTTACAGTGACCTTGAAGCTCTTACTACTCCTTGGAGGATCTCTCACTGCAGTAATCCGTGGAGCTCTCACAGTGACCTCGGAGCTCTTACACTTAGCAACAACCACACTTCTACATCGACTATATAACATCTTCTCAGTTCCTCAAAAATCCATCTCGAACACACTCTGCCACTTCCTAATCATTTCCTAATTTACTTCTAGTACTACAAGTAATCAAGAATTAAAAGATCCCTTTGAGTAAAAGTTCAAATGCAAATTCATGACCAATGTGCCTCTCTCGGCATCACTTTCCCCACATTGCCTGATAGTATCGGCAATCATGATCAAAGTTTCAGTATTGATCAAAGTTTCAGACGTTTACAACAATTTAAAAATACCCAAACAGCAGTAGTTAAACTGTAGTTAAGAGACAACTGGGTCCAGTTTAGCTAAACAAATTTTAACCGGAAACTTCTGACAACCGAAAATTTGGCGAAAAAGATAATAATAATACAGTATGCCATGCTGCCAGCTCAAAACTAAAAAGTAGCCCGCGAGTCCTAGCGGGGTCAGCGGGCGTCTTGTTTCCAGTGTAGATTATAGATGCACGGGCGATGCAACTGCCGAGTTTGTTGACTGGACAGTTTTAAAAATAAGCGGAGTAAATCTGAACAGTTATTTAGTTTTTTTTCGTCGTTTTAGCCGACTGGTAGAACTTTTTAAATTATAAATTATAATCCATCCGACTGTGAATTGAAATATTTGAGGTTACGGGAAGTGCGTCATCGCGGTCAACATCAAGCTGTTTTGTTTTTATGTTGATGGTGATTAGATATAATATGAAAACGAGAAATAAGAGAACTTCAATGTGTCGAAAAATACTTAAGTAAGAGTACTTACGTATATTCAATCATGGACGACCTTTCGGACGATGTGTCCTTCTGTCATTTGACCTGAAGAAGGACACATTGTCCGGCCATGACGTAACATTGAAGTTCTCTTATTTCTCCTTTTCATATTATATCAAGTTCTTTGGAGAACTTAGCAGCTTTCATATTTATTCTTTGTGAAATTACTCCGGTAGTGGTTTATCTGTAACATGTGGAGTGGAGGAGTCTGTTGACTCTGTTGTGGTTCAGCTTCCTTTTCCGTATACGTTTGCCCCGTTGCCCGAACAATCGTCATCTTGAAGTATGTGTTTTAATAACGAGATTATAAAAGACGTTTTGTAATATTTAGCAGCGAATGAACAAGATTTATGCGGCGTACATTGTTATTTGTGCGGCATATATATTGTAATAATTGTATGTTGCCTCGAGAGAATTAATTATTTTCTATTAATATAGTTATTAGCTCACTGTTTTCTTC
Organism: Chrysogorgia sp. JL179-B06; assembly: GCA_035772405.1. Classification (NCBI taxonomy): domain Eukaryota; kingdom Metazoa; phylum Cnidaria; class Anthozoa; order Scleralcyonacea; family Chrysogorgiidae; genus Chrysogorgia; species Chrysogorgia sp. JL179-B06. The sequence goes on from JAYKKM010000422.1 coordinate 890,773, forward strand.
TTATATATACTGCTGTAAACGTCAATTCATTAGCATTCCTGATGATGACTTCAAGCTAGTCGAAACATTGAATTCTCAATAAATATGTTTACGTTATTCAGAGTTACCGTTTATATTGTGTATTTCATAAATTCATACTAGTACTATTATTGTTGTGCTATTATATATGTTATACTATTAAGTGTTGTTTCCTTGTTGTTGAATGATATATATATATATCATCTAAAGAAAATTGTTGTAAAGCCTCCTGTACACAAGAGCCGGTGCGAATAAGCTCGCTACTTGAGGAAATCCTGCGAGAGGCTTCGCTCTACTTCGTCGAAGATGAGATGTCTTCCTGTAGAGATTTGAAAGTCGGGGGTAAAAGTTTCAATAACAACCAAAAGAAACAACATTTGAAATAAGATGTAGTAAAACCACTCGTAAATTGCACTAACGTTTTCGCTTTCTTGTAAGCTCTTCAGGTGCGTGTATATAATGAGAATATATATATGTATATAATGTGTATATATATATATATATATATATATATATAGGTAATATTTGGCATTTCACTCGATCAAACTACATGTTGAAAGGATTTATGGTGAAGGAAAATTTCGAGTGTTGGAATACATACATTTTAAGATTTTTATATATATATATACTAGAATTTACATATTGTAAGACTTACACATTTTCACACAAATTCAATGCGGTACTATTAACACAATGCCCCTTTTGTACACCGCCATTTTAATATCGCTCTGGCACCGTGTGAACACTTGGCCTTAAGTGCTGCTACATGACGTAAAGTTGTTGATGAACTTATAACGAAAGATAATAGCTGACTAAACAATGATCCCTGTTCAGCCATGCGTTCAATCTTTTGACATCACTACGTGATGTTGTTCTTTATTCTGTCGCACAAGTGTCAACATTTCAGTTTTATAGAGAGCTGTTCGGCTAACGTTTCATAACATAGCCCTAAATCCTAATGACGTCATTGTGGGAATTACACGAAACTTCACCCTAGAGTTCACTGCTCGATATGCATAATAAAATACCTTATATTCGTATATGGAAAATCGAAAGCTCCCCATATATGAATTATCAACTACAGCCCTTATGTTTATTATTTCTTTCATATTTCTTGACATACTATTCTACAGGTTTGAAGGCTTCAATTAACAGTATATACAAAGTGTTGTGATGCGTAGGTAGTGTAGAAATACAAATCAAATACTCTAAAAGGTTGGTGTACTGCCAAAACAGTGTGGACGAGGTCTAACGTTTCGAGTGAAGACCTTTCGTCTGCACTAGAGAGTGAAACGTAAAGCCGGCAACTCATATAGAAACCAACTTTTCAAACTTTTAAATCAACTAATAATGTGAGCAGCACGATTGCTTAATGGTAAACTTACTCAACGCACAGTTGCTTCTTTTGTACCGTTGTAGAGCACTTAGACCGGCATGCAATTGCTTAATAAACTCAACGCACAGTGCACTTAGACTGGCATGCATTAACACGTCTGTTGTCTTGACATTTTTAAGCATCTACTTAATTCTTAAAATAACGCGGAAAGTTGACGCGACATGATTTTTTAAGAAGTTAGACATTGTAAGGGAAAAAACCGATTTTCGTGATACAACCAGTCAGCCCGGCTAATACTGACAGTCCCATGCAAGTTGTTGATTCAGCAGATCGTGAAAATTCGTCTATACAGCAATGTCTCGAATACTTCAAATAGTTCAACATTGCAATTTTATTCTAGATCGTACTATTTTCATTTTATAAGATTCATAATATTAATCAACGTCGTAGAAAGAAAGGTTAAGCAATACAAATCAAATACTCTAAAAAGTTGGTGTATGGTCGTAACAGCTGCGTAGGAGGCCCTACGTTTCGAGCAAAGGCCTTTCATCAGAGGGGGTTACTTTACGGTTCAAACTTTCGGCCCTTTCTCGATATATTTTTATTTAATTTTCGCCCATATAATTTATTTATTTGTGTACATTGATTGATATAATTTGTTAGGAGGGGCCTACTAGAAACCTCTCTGCTACACAGAGGCTTAGTTATATTTTTTATTAGAAAAAGCGTAGCGAGAGAAAAATCGGAGGAAAATCGGAGGAAATTTTTTCTCGATCCACTCCCCGCGCGCTTCCCCATTTTGCCCGCACGGAGATAGTACTAGAAACCATAACTGACTTTTTATTGAGAGCCCTAGTTTACATTAGATTATAATTATTAATTTATTTCATTAAAGTCAGTTCAAAGTTTTTGAATATAAAGAAGAATAAGCTATAAAAATGATAAAAAAATTAGATATGAAAGATATTTAATATGAAAGTCTATGTGGTTTGGTCTGGATAACAGTGTATTTTGTACTATAGTACACGAGCATATATGAGCAACCGAAATGTAAAATTATTATAGCATCAACCCAAGTCAGTTTTAGGGTTAGGATTAGGGTTAAGCATTATTTGACAAGTGGAATTTTATTTTTTGTTCTGAACCAAACACGTGATCTTGTTTTTCATAACCTTTCATTTTCGTGCCAAACATACCACAAAGGACATTATCGTTTTCACAAGACATTGCCAAACCACACTTATTGTTGTCTCGAGCTCTCAGTGCTGCGCCATTTCCGTTATGGTAATATGGGTTTATATAAAAGCGATAAAAGTACAAAGAAATTCTCGTGGCAAACTACGCGCTTTTGTACGCCCTTTTAAGTAGTAACATGCTTGGCTAAAATCTTATCTTGCCTTTCTTTTGTAATTTCGATGAGCTGTTTCAATTGCTAGAATGTTCCGTTGCATTTTACCTTGCATTCTCTCGTAGCACGTTCGGATGTAATTTGATTGACATGATTGATGTATGGCATTTTGCCGCGGGCTCGTTTAGATATTCATGCCGGGCGCTTCGCGAAGGTCAATCCCCGTGTTGTGTTTACAAAGAAAACGTGTTTCCATTATTCTTGCAAATTCTCGACAAGACTCACTAGAATATACTTTAAAGATTCTAAGTTACGCGAGTTCTACCTCGGCCACTGATGTCGAACGGACGGAGTGTCAAACTACTTATCTTATCATCAGTCAGGGGTTACTTGTTGAAAAAAAAAACATGAATTTCAACAAAGCCATGATGATCTTTCAGTCGTAGGCTATTGACGGATTATGACGTCTTTTTTCTCGGTGTACGTATTTGGCGATACCAAGCTATATACGAAGACATAGTGTACTAGTTTTACTCACTCATATAATATATATTATATATATACTCTTTGTTGTGTTGAATTATGATAAACAGAATTAGATTGCATAATACAAGCATGACCTGTAATATCAATGTACAATCAATACATTAAATCATTCATCGACAGACAAGAATAACAAAAAACATATTATGATGACCTAGCCGAATAAGTAAAACCGTGTGTGATAGAAAACTGATGGAGTCTCGCCGTATACCTGAATCAATAATATTAAATCGTTTTTACCGCTTCGCTGGCTAGTCTCTGTTAACAGTAATATACCTAACAATGTATTAAGTAAAAATCTAAAACTTATACTTACGTATTTGTTCGCTTATGTTGCTCGTGTAGTAGGCAATGTAGTTGTAGTCGGCTCTTAGAAAAGCACTATCGGTTTGTGGAAGGACTGTGATACGAACGGCTGTTCAAGCGAAATTGATTACATTGTCAATCGATTGACCGCCGAGTTTTTAATGTACACAAATAACGTTGTACATGTGACATTTTACGCATGCGCTCTACGGAAATTTACATATGTTACTCTTCGCTGACGCTGCGAGGGGCTCTGCTCGGTCAGCATATGCAGATTAACGTACATCGATCACGTAGTTCACGACAAACAGAGCCGGGTTAGGGACGAATGGGACGGCAGGACCTGGAGAAAAATAGGCCCTTTTGTTACCAGACTTAAAAAATAAGGTTTTAGCTAGTAAGCGTACTTTCATAAATGTCTTGTATCGATTACAATTTTCGACAGAGGTTTAGTTACAACACTGATCTGTGAAACATAAAGACAGCTTTATATATATATTATAACGATCAATATATAGGCCCTATATAATGTCTCCGCCAGCTACAGGCCCAATATATCCTTCGGCTCTGGCGACAAAACAACAAATCCAAGAGTACAGTGGTTATGATTAGAGAATTGCTTATTATTGGCATAAAGAATTTCGACTGAGATTGAAAAACTATTATTCTGGTACTACTACAACTAGGTATAACATATATAGAATCTCACAAATCCGACAACTCACACATTTTATTATCAATTTGCATAATTTATACTTTACAATTTCTCTGGCTCGTGGGTAGCGAAAAGCTAATCAGGCCAAGTAATAAATTGATATTCAACACAAAGATAAACATAGAGTTATAAATACAGTCAATAATCATTTTACATTTTGATGGTTTAATTATATTTTTTTAGATAATCATGGTGTATCAATATATGTATCTTCCAATTTGAGAAAATCAACAAGTATGTTTTTTGTTCTCTTTAAAATCTTTTTTCATTACAATACTAATGATATTTGAGCTGATAGCTTGCTAGTGAAAAAAACAATCAGATTGTAGAAGAGCTCATATATATGTTCGATGTCTATATATAATAAATATCTCTAAACGACTAAACCTATTTAATAATTCATAAGCTAAACACAAAAGAAAGTCACGATATCCGTATCGCTCTACATTTCTCCCTGGTTTTTAACGGACATAATGTTAATAGTTTCAAAATTAGTACGCCAATCAACGTATGAAATGATTCTGTCAGTTTGAAGACATTTAAAAACCTTGCAGTATACGGGCTAAAACACTCCGGGCTATCGCCTTGTGTTTTATACCGATAAAGTCCTGCGCGGTTTATGAATATTACTTATTACACGATTCAGTCGGTTTCTTATACAGTAAACACCCACTATGAAGATCCTACATTTTTCCAAACCAGCCTGGGATAGGTTCTTATATATTTGATATCTAAAAATCAGGGTGTTTTAGGTTCTTATAAATTAGTTTGTAATTATTTTACCATGCAAAAAACTGGAGAAAGACAACTCAATAAACCATAAAGCCACAATTCAGTAACTGATAAACACTTATGTCAATGAGATGATATGGATGAAATTAACTAGGCAGTACTTTCAGTGTGGAATTATAAATTGATTTTGTGACATAAGAACCTATTTCAAATATCAGGCTCAAACAGGTTCTTATTGAGAGGGGCACAAAATCCCTAATTTCAGCCTGAGGTTCTTATAGGTGGAAGGTTCTTCATTGAGCGGGTGTTTACTGTATTCAGTTTATTATCGATATTTATGTATAGGTTAGACAATTATGTTCACGTGTGCTCTATGGGATATTGGGGGGGGGGGGGGGGGGGGGGGGGCGAGCGCCGAAGGCACGATAACCCTGTAGGGGAGTCAGGGGGCATTCTCGCTGCATTTTGGGGTCAATTTTACAACAAAATATTATGATCATAAGCTCCATAATTTTAGTTTATAACCTTTACTTCCTTTGTCAATATCATACCAAGTAGACTAGCTGCACATGGTCATGGTGACTGGTCTGTGTGTGAAACTTATGTACGGGAAAGTGCCACCAGCCCTGCGATTTGTTTTAAAGTGCTTATAAACCCAAAATTTTTTGAAAAAAGTAGCGCCACCAAATAAATAACACACAGGGACCTGGATCCGAGGAACCCATCTTCAACAACAACTAGGCTGTTGTATAGGAGAAGACAGCTATCTTAAGAGTTTTTATTGAAAAATGCCCAAACGATGTGTCTTTACGATGTTACCTTGTCTACTCGAATTGTAATATATTTTTATAAGAATTGAAACATAACACGTTCCTCGGATCCAGTCTCCGGGCCTGCGCTACTTTTTTTCCACAAATTGTGACTTTGAGCCCTTATATCTCCAAAACTAAAAGTTTAACGCAAAAACTAATCTAGAACTTATTAACTAACTTTTTATGCTCTATCCGAATCACCAAAAACCCATTTTGGGTTTATAAGCACTTTAAATCTATAAGCTCCGACGTTAATTCTGGTGCAATCTGAGACATGATCAGGCAGCAGCAGTATTGCAGTAATTACAGAATATTTTATTTTTTACCTTGTATTTTAGCCAAAAAAATACCAAAATTATTGCCTAGTTAATAATTTTGAAAGTAATGATATTATATTAATTATTTATTATAATACGTTATGAGACACAGAAATTGTACAATGATCACAGTTGACAAACATTAACAAACGTTTATATTACTTGATTGCAAAATCATCAAAATAATTAGTATCGCAACTAGAAAGTAGAAACAATGCTTACACTGCTACAAAGTAGATATGAAAGAATAAAGATGAAATGATCACACACAAAAACTTGTGCTTTCACGTCTAATTTTTAGAGGGCTCAGCCCCCTGCTTCTGGCGATTGTGTCCTGGCGAGATTACATAGATAGAGTCCTGGCGAGATTACATAGAAGACCACGAAGGCCCCGAGTTGCCTATCTAATTCGAGAGACTCTGTATCCCTTAGAGCACGAAGGACCATTATCTAACCGTCTTAGAGAATGGTTGAAACCACGAAGTAATTTTAAAGTGTCTATGAAGTGAAAAATTCGCTAGCATTTTTTTTGCTTTGACGGACAAAGTAGCACGGCAAGAGCGTACACTGAAAATTTCAAATGAATCTGCAGCATAGTCTTCGAGTTATCAACTCTCAAAGTTTGGCATGGCTAAATGTTTTTGGTGAAATCTGAAACGCGCGGTTCGTTGTCTTGTGACGTATGCAGGTGTACTTACTATGCATATAAGAACAATGGATTTGAACATTAATGATCCACCTGCTACGTCATATACCACATATATTCAATCCCAGTCGTTCCCTGTTTTGTAACGTGAAACTATGCCAATGGACAAACTTTGAGAGTTGATAGCTCGAAGACTGTGCAGCAGATTCACTTGTAATTTTCAGTGAACGCTCCTGCCGTGCTACTTTGTCCGTTAAGCAAAAACAAATGCTAGTGAATTTTTCACTTTATAGACACTTTAACTTTTACTATAAAATATGATCAAATGTTTTCTGGCCTCGCATATTTACCGGAGACATAAGACATTGACTTTATTGAATCATTGGTGACTACATTGAATTCATTAATGAACTCTATGTAGAGTCCACTGCGCTATGACAAAAGAAAACAAAAGATCTTTCAGTGGACTCTATATATAATATAATATAATCTGTCTAATCTTGATGAATTAAAACACTATGGAATATAGAGCAGTGAAATACTCGACGTGGATTGACTGAGTGGTTGCAACCATTCTCTAAGTCGCTAGTAAACTTCTGGTTAGGTGCTTAACCTACACATATAGTATTTACTTATGTACTTCAGTTCTTCTCACTCACGAATGCAACCTCGTACCCAGGCTTTTCACACGCTCGGGCGAGTCCGCCGAGCGTGTGAAAAGCCTGGGTACGAGGTTGTCACGAATGGTCCATTCACAATGACGTAATAGCGATTCACATTTCAAATTGCAAGAGAATGGTTTCTACGCTTAAAATCTCTTGCGAATTCTAGTAGGACATGAAGCAAGGTGGTCTTTATTTTGTGTTCTAAAAACCAAATCTATAAGTCATAGCATGATTTGGTGTGACTGGATATGGCAACGAAAGAGGCGCTGCATTGAGTACCATTGGTAGAAACCTTTGCGGAGGGACTGGGGACTGATAAGGGGCACCGCTGACAGAAGGACCGCTGATGTAGAAAGCTGTCGAGCTCGGAGGGGCGAACATTTTTTGAGGTCTAGTTGGATAGAAGGCTGGTGCTGAGTTTCTTGATGATTGTTTGTCAACATTGTTGCTAGACAATACGTCATGGGTTTGCGCATCATTCTCATTGCCCTGTCTCATTAGGCTGTCGTATTCATATTGAAAATTGGCAAGATTCTTGGAAACATCGCCATCTTTAGCTTTTGGTTCTTCACAATGGGGTAACCCTGCGACACCAGATGTAGTAAACGCCAAGCAGTCGTTTTCGTAGGGGTACATGGTCGGGTATGGAATATGAAATAGTTCATTTGTGAAAGTGTCATTTTGGACAAGCATTCTTCTGTTTCCTAAAAGATAAACTTTGGATAGAACTCAGTTTGTTTTTCTTCACTGCTGCCTATTACTCCAAATTACGCTATACTAGTACAACCATACAACTATACTACTACAACTATACTATACTATACTATACTATACTATACTATACTATACTATACAATACAATACAATACAATACAATACAATACAATACAATACAATACAATACAATACCATACCATACCATACCATACCATACCATACCATACCATACCATACCATACCATACCATACCATACTATACTATACTATACTATACTATACTATACTATATACTATATACTATTATACCTATACAATTATACCTATACACCTATGCTAGTATACAGCTATAATACTACAGCTACTGATACTGCTAATTACAGTTGCTCCTATGGCCACATCCATATAAGTAAAACTCAACCTACACCTACTCGCTTTACAGCAAATGAAAATGGCAGAGAATTATAAAGATACATTTATTTATATATTTGATTGTTGTCTTCCTTAGTTGTCTCACCTAAAAATTGCTCAGTAGCGTAACCTGCCGGCATACTACCCATCATGCTCCACGCACCGTTTGCTCCTGCATGTTGAAAGTTCTCAAAATTGATGTCATGTGACATCCTCTTCTTCCTGTCTCGTCTCAGCACCGCCACACGTACAGCGGTTACACGTCGTTTCTCGTCCACCATTTTACACTTGGCGCATGTGCACTCTCTCCACTTGCACAGTCTCTTGTGCCCGCGAACACTGGAGAGAGTGTTGTGTGAACGACACCTAATAAAGTGAATCTCTCAGTTTATGCCAACCTCGTACCCAGACTTTTATGCTACGTTTGCGCATTGCGATTAAGGTGGCACCCTGTGGTTTTATGACCGCCCTGGAGCTGGTTGCTAAGGAACTGGTCATTATTTATGACCGGGGTGGGGACCGAAGAGAAAATGGTGGGGTAACTGAAGATTCTAAGACCTAAATGGTTCATGGGTAAAATTTAGAAAAATTTCATGACTATTTACATAAAAAATTAAGAGTTCATCATTTAAAATTGGAATCTCGTCATGCGTTCTCCCAACCTCGTCCCAGGGCATTTTGCCTCCACGGCGGAAGGTCGGCGAAAATGGCCCTGGGATCGGCTCGTCCATTCTATAATCCGATGGCTTGTCATAAAACTCAATTAATTCAGCCGAGTATAATTTATTCATCTAAATCTGAATGCTGTCTTCAAATTTTACAGCAAATTAGAAGTGATACCTTTCGCTAAATTGGATATATGCTTCTTCATACCTTTTGTAAGAGATAACCATGGATGTATGGTGGATTATTAAGCTTGTTAGCTGCGTTTATGCTGACGAATGCTGACATGAACAACTCTGAAGAGCATTGAATATTTTTCAATTATTCAGGTCAAGAAAGTAGACAACGGCAATGGAACAAAGACCACAAAAATTATCATATCTAAACACCCAGAAATTCTGGGTGTCATGTGACCAGCCAATCCCAGGGCCATTTTCGCCGACCTTCCACCTTGGAGGCAAAATGCCGTGGGAACGAGGTTGGGGTTCTCCTTAGTCATCATTGCAGATTAGCTTTTATTATTGTATTCCTCTACTTGTTTTCCTTGGATTCCTGCTCTGTATAGGGAGGTAATAATCTGAAAGTTACAGTAGGATCTGTCTGTATATCTATTTGGGTTTGTTATTAATACTTGTATCGACGATATGCTGGGAATTGGGCTTTATCTAACTTTTTTCTTCTTGGGTTGGGTAAAAAGTTTTATTTACCCATAGATGGTTGGGACGGTTGAATTTCTGATCTTAATTTGGTTGGGTAAACATTTTTCTCCAACACAAAATGTATTTCTATTTAGTCCAATATAGTTATGGATTATGTAGAAAACTATAGGAGACACCTTAATCATGTTGGTTTTCTATCTAGGTGTATTCGCGAGGAAATGTCCCAATTTTGTCTTCATGAGTACATCCTCACGACAACACTGCATGAACCAGAAAGTATTGAATAAGGTATTGTGCATTATTGTATTGTACCTTGCGCATTGCGGAACACGACGATTTGGTTTGCTCGACATATTGTTTCTGAATGTTCAACCTGTTATAAAAAATAATGAAGCTTTTTTACAGTGCCATCTGCCAAGATGGTAGGTATGGGGGGAGTCTGGGTATATCACTGATCTCAAAAATAGGACTGGATTGAGCTTTCTATTGTATTTGATGAGCTGATTTTGAAGCTTGCATATTTGCATAATTCAAATTGACGAGAGATCATTAGAAACTCCAAGTTTGCAAGCAAATCAAACTGTGACGCTCGCGAAATAGGTTTAGTGTCTGGCCAATATAGTTTCTTTGTTAACATTAAATGGCATAAAATCTTGAACCTAATTTGACGTCTCATATTAGGCTTCTCTCACTGGATAATTAGAGCCAACGGCGGCCATTACTAATGGACCAAATTCGCAGTAAATCTGTAGGTAGGCGATGAATAGGTTTACCCAGTAATTTGAAAAGAGCACATAATCGAACAAAAACCCTCATAGGATCCTCAGTTGGTCCCTTAGTAATGGCGGACTTCCGGCTTCATTTTCTGAACAATAGTTGCTCGATCCAGTCTTCTTTCGAGATCAGTGGGGTATATAGATTGAAGGACAACGTCAGGCTAATTTAATTAAGACAATGTGTTAAGTGCGTAAATATATAATAATATTGACATAATTAACTCATGCGTACTCGTTACTCAAGCTTACTTATTGATCAGCTTGCAGCAGGGACTATTGAAAAAACAACAAAAAAGACAGGCTATATTATTATTTGTCTAGTAGATGACTCCTCCCCAGTGGATACACTCGAGAGTTTGCCAAGTTAGGACAGTTATGTCGAGAAACAACATAACTTATGTTTTAGTATTTTAACAAAACAATACATTATTGCAATACACTATTCTTCTACGGACTTCAAAATACTATTTTTCTTTCTTTTAATAGGGACTTTAAGATCTACGACGGCAACCTAGGACGGCGACGGCAGTGAAAGCAATACAAATTGTAGCATTTGAATGAAACCACGGTCGATTGACTAGCGTATTTGACACTCCAAGCTTGTTTTATGATCTCCAAAACGCTTCAATATTTCTAAAACGATTATAGTGTTTGTGTTTAAGTCAGTCTTAAGGAACAGTTCTCATATCTCTGTGAGTTACCGTCGTCCTGAAGACGTGAAAATGTTCTCAGTGGCGTTGTAAACAGAACGAGAACGGCGTTCAGATTACTCTTGGGAATAACAATTATTCGTTCTTTTTGTTTCGTATAAAGATTCTTTTGTTTGAACGACGTCCCCGTCCTAGGTTGCCGTCGTAGATCTTTAAGTCCCTACTATACTCGTAGAGCAGCCAGTTGAGTTTTACGAGAAACTTGGCATGAGCTTTCGGGTCGACGGGTTTATGAGAACTTAGCAGCTTTCATTTTTATTCTAATTATGAGTTAATTATGATTTAGGTTAAACATAATCGATGCGGCTATACATTTTAACTGTTGACGTCGTTTCGGTTGTTCCGAAACGTGGAAATTGATCTAAATTTTTTAAACAAGGACGAATTTAAACAAGGACGAGGTAGTGAGAATATTCCACAAGGGAGTAATAATCATTTTTTCTGTGACATAATGTTATTGTTCCACAGGACGCCTTCTCCTTAACATCCCTCCTTAAAGCGATCTTGTTCGCACGCAGATAGTTCTCCATACAAGAGAAAATAGTAAACGTACAGCTATTTATGCTTTGAACAACCTAAACTCAATGGTATTTTATTGCAATCGCGGAGTTTCAACAAACGAGTTATTAAGTAGTATACATACATGCGTATTGTAGTATATATGCATGCGTATTGCCCCCCGGTGGTCAAATTTCCCGCGTTGAATATTGTCTTTTTAATAATATAATTCAAACCCTCGCCTCTACAGGCGATCCGGTTAAATCTTGTACACAGTTACAAACACACAGCTTTTAAAAATAACAATACTCGTGCTCATAACTGATCATGAATAAAACAGCCGTTGTTTAACGGTCTCAACCTTCATGCACAGTAATATACATCTTCTTCTTGTTTAACTTTTATTTCTTATTTCTGTTCTGAGTATAGGCAGTATGCTGAATGCTTTTAAAGAATAATTTTTATTTTATTTTTCTCTTTTTAAAACAATGATTCACGTTACATATTGCTTTTAAATTACAGTCACGCTCTTTCAAAACAAGGAAACATTAATTGAATGAATTATACTGCCGAAAATATAGTTCTTTCGATGTAATATATATATATAATATATATAGCTGCATGTCCCTCGATTTTCTTGCCTACATGGATAGAAACTGTTGGAACGTGAGATCTTCGAAGCATAATTTAAGTATACGCTCCCATGCCATCTGTTCATCAAAGTTCAAAAAAGCTTGTACTTTTGTTAAAAACCACCGATAGACCGTATTACTTCGATTACCTAGAGCTGCTAAATGGTCTAAATTTGATAAAACAACGCGAGATGTTTGTCTTTTCACAGAGTATATAGATAATGATGTCGCCTGTATGAAATTAAGCTGGCTACGGCGGAGTGATATATGCTACACTCTATATAACCTCTGCATGAGATTAGATAACGTACAGTTAAGATAACAGCTTTACGGATGATATCGATGAGATTTGAATATAATGTACCTTACCTTTAGACTTCTAATGTAGAGTATAAAGAGAAACTGAAGACGCAACCCTTCCGTCAGCTCATGATCACCACCCAACCTAGCTGAGTGTTTTTGGCAAACTGTCGTTCCGACCGTTATTGTCACGAGTTCTATTAACTCTCCGTGCATTGTCAATGAAGGGCTCTTAGAGAATATATAATTAGGTCAATTTTCACATCTTGACGATCTTATGATGATGAATTATGATCTCCGAATTGTCATTACTATATGAGTAAAAGGCTAAGCAAATTCGAGTTTTGGTTTTTTAAAAACGTGCTTGCTTAGATAAACGATGACAAACAATTAGCTTTCACGGTTTATTTTGTACGTATAATTATCGTGCGTCTTGTTTTAGGAACTTTCTGCAGCTAAATTATGACATGAAATGTAATAGACGTATTATAAAACAAAAGTAAACATTCATTTAAACCTTATTTGAAATCGCGCTCACCGCGCGTAGTTAAAACAAATGAAGAATGTAGATTAAGTGTTTGCCGCAGTGTGTATCAGCAGTGTTGAAATTTCAGTGTTGGAGGTTGGTGTGCTGCCGAAATTAATAGTGTGTAGGAGGTGAGTGAAGGACATTCGTTAGAGAGTGAAATGCAAAGTAACTCTCTGAGATAGTCTTTCTCTTTCTGAAGAAGATAGACCTTCTCCTACATATGCCAGTAGTAGTACATCAACGGATCAACCTTTGACATGATAGCAAATGAATCATAGACGCGATCAATCAAACAAATTTCTCTCAGCGTTTTAAACAGTAGACAGTTTAGGATATAAAAGAGCCGACAATAAACACAAACCGAGAAAAACATATTGAGAAACTAAAATATGAGTAAAAAACAAGACAAAGCTAAATGTGTTTATATATACAAATCAAATATCTAAAAAGGTTGGTGTACTGCCGAAATAGCATGTAAGTTGTCTAACGTTTCGAGCGAAGGCCCTTCGTCAGAGAGTGTTAATAGCTATATACACTGCTGCAGTGAATGTGGGAGAGCTTGGAGTAGACAGACGATACATGGACGATCGTCAAGCTCATATCCTCAGAAAAATTATTCTGATTCCCGGACAGGAATCGAACCTGTAAACCTTCTGATTTTGCCGGTGCATGAGACAATATATATTTCAACATTATTATGTCTCATGCACGATGACTTTGTAATTATCTTTGTCTTGGTTTTGACTCATATTTTGGGCCCAAGATGGTTGATGTCAATGGACTTCTTTGTTAGCTGAATATGGAGTAATTATATACGTTAATGGACTACATTTCGCTATATGACACACTTAAAAGATCTTTTTAGTTACCGAACGATTTTTATCAAAAAAAGCTTTTGTAGATCTTTTGTACGAAAACTCTGAAAAGTTGCAGTGTATTGCCGAAATACTTTTATATCACTCATTGGTGATACGGATATCGATGGAGTAAAGTCATGTGATAGAATAGGTCTGTGTGCCCATTGGATATGGGGTATAACCGCGGGGGTTTCGGGACATATTTCTTAGTAACGATTTGAATAAGGATTAAATATGAAATAGTTTCTATATGTGATGATCAGTCAGTCCGTTTTACTTTTTAATTCACTAAAGTAAACTTAATTTTATCATGTCATGCCTTGTTTTAATGTCATGCCTTTTTTAAGTGGTTTTTTTTAATAATAGGCTTTCGTGCTTTTATATTACCATGTTGATATGTCTTCTCTGGCCAGCTGTGCAGAGCATTATAGAAATTTGACATAAAAACAATGTGCTACAGCTTGTTAATTATTATTGTGAGACGGAGAACTATTGAAAGATCAAAGGTGTAAGTGGTTCACAAACTTTAAGTCCAATTAAATTCAGCTTTGTTCAACATCTGAGTCATCTAACATGAACTACAAATAATCCAAATCCAATTATCATATCGTGACATTGTCATGGAAATGGCGAAATTTAAATGTTCAATATGGCGTCAAGCTCAAATCTTCAGAAAATGTTCCTGAGTCCCGGAATTGTCGGTGAGCTACGCTCTAACCATTGAGCAACCGAGACACAGATCATGGAGAGCGAATGTTACAATGATATATCAATTACAGGTTACAATGATATATATTATATATATTATTGGCCACCATCCGTAATTTGCTGTAGTATAATATATTACCAGCCGTAATTTGATGTAGTATAATATATTACAAACTAGTATAATATATTACAGCTCGCGGCTTCCAGCCGTATAAATTTGCTGTAGTATAATATATTACCAGCCGTAATTTGATGTAGTATAATATATTACAAACTAGTATAATATATTACAAACTAGTATAATATATTACAGCTCGCGGCTTCCAGCCGTATAAATTTGCTGTAGTATAATATATTACCAGCCGCAATTTGATGTAGTATAATATATTACAAACTAGTATAATATATTACAAACTAGTATAATATATTACAGCTCGCGGCTTCCAGCCGTATAAATTTGCTGTAGTATAATATATTACCAGCCGCAATTTGATGTAGTATAATATATTACAGCTAGTATAATATCGGGATTAATTTGCTGCCGCAGACCGAAAGGAACGCGGGCAATGAGAACGGTCATTGGTCGCGAGTCATATAGGAAACTGGGAACGAATGCTTGGTCGTCAAAAGCAACATATATTTCTGTGCATATTTCTTTATTTTTTGAAGAGAGAAAAGCTGAATTTCTTCATTTCTTTCGTATTTTTATCTCACGGAAATGTTCTCCAATGAAAAAGTGAGTAACATTCACAAAAAACGTTGAATAAATATGAATTTTTTGAGTGCGAAGTTGAATAATTCCTCCTTGTAATTTAGGTTGCTAAGAAAGGACGACGCGCCAATTTATCGTCTGATTCAAGTTTATTTGACGCTAATGTGAATAGCGGTAGTCAAAACGAAGAAGTCGATAATTCTGAAGATATAGCTGGACATAATAATGTTAGTGGTATAATTTTGTTCAACTCTTTTCTCATAATTTTGAGTTTGTTTTTATGATTGATGATTTAAATAAATATATTAAACCACAATCATGGTGATAATATCATGGTGATTGTGATTATTATTTATTTAAAATAATTCGTGATCGCTGATTGGCTAACAGCCAACGGTGAAATCGTCATATCAACTCATTGCTCTACCTAATATGGAGTTGACGAGTTGTGACATCAATGGTGCAATATGACAAAAGATTATTGCACGATTGACATCACCTGCAGGTGCAATATGAAAAACTAATATTGCACGCTGTGACGTTTTCCCAACGATGCAGTTGTTAAATAGTTGATGAAGTTAATCTTTTAAATAAATAATAAAACAATTATTGAATTCGGTTTTCGCATGATAAGAAGAATTATCAAGGCCTCAGTTTGTGTTATTCGCCTCAGCTTTCGGCTTCGGCAGATAACACAAACTTTGGCCTTGATAATTCTTCATATCATGCTCAACCTCATTCAATAATTGATAATTATCATGATCTTTATTTCATACATGATCATGTTAAAATCATAGGTATAGAACTGCAGAATACCCATCACATAGTTTCCTGTGCAGTTGAAATATTTCACAAAAATAATCACTAGTTGCTAGTCAGAGGAACACTTTTGATTGGTCATGTAAAACTCCCATCCTCCAAGTGCTTACCACACATGTCTATGAGCTGGGAGACACAGGTTCAAATTCTAGGTTGGACCACCACTCAGGGTCTTAAAAATAATTGAGGAGAAAGTACTGCCTTTGCAATAATATCAGCAAATAGTAAGACTTTCAGGTCTTCTAGGAAAACGACCTTAAATCGTGGGCCCTCGGAATCTCTATCAGTTGGGTTTTCCATTCACCTAAGAGTGGTAAACTGAAATTAGTCGAACGCTTAAAACATGAGCCTCAGCTGGCTCGGATAAATAGGAACCTTATCCTGTATGTCAACTCTAAATAAATTAAATCAAAATCAATGCTCCATCGAGGAATGGAGTATGTGCGACAGCCAATCAGAAGTGGCGTATAAAATCTAATGCATGTGGTTATAAAGATCTTCGGGATCTCAGTGACTATTTTTGTTTATACCTTCCACCAATCATTTGATTGACTAGCACTTTCATTTGTTGGTGACTTTTTTAGTTTTTTTGCACTGTATATTTTTATGCTCTGCTGTACTTTGTAGTTTTTAAGCTCACTCAGTGTCTAAAACTGCATATATGGTATATTTAACTTCAGACTTTAGAAAGACCATCAGTAAAGAAGAAAGGAGGATGGGCTAATGATAGTCCAAAAGATAAACGAAAAGGGTATCACATCTCTCTTCATTAACCTTTACTGACAATTAAATAATCTTGTTGGCTGATTGCAGATCTTTCCATTCTCTTGCAGGCTTAATAAAAAGAAACCAGATGATATGGAAGTTACCACCCTTGAAGAGTAAGTCAGTCTTTTTAAAGAGCATCAAGGGGATCTATTGTAGCTAAAATTTACTCATTTCGTTTCTTTTGTTTAGTGAAAGGTTAAGAGCAGATCACCAAGTTGTTGAACATAATGATGGTAAGTGGTACAGTACTGTTTACAGGTTTAATCCCTGTCTTGATTTGAGCTTGACAATCATCCATATATATCATCTGTCTATTCCAAGCTCTCACATTTTATACAATACATAGATAGTTAACTTAATTTCTGTGTGTCCTTAGAAATTCCTGTGATTCCTGATCTGGACGACTTCGAAGAAGAAGATCTTGCTAACAAGATTGCTGCTCCTCCAAGGTGAGACAATAATGTTATGTAATGTTATCACATACATAAAACAGTTCAAATGATGAAATGAAAGCTCTTGTGTTACTGACTTGTAAGTCAGATAAGATACTATAGCTAATATGATTTGAACAATTCCTTTGTAGTGTACAAGTCAACAGAGTCGCAACTTACCGTGAACTGGACAATGACTTTCAGAAACACTCTTACCTCTTAACTTTAGTAAGGGACTATCAAGTATAATATAGTAATTTTTATCAATGATTTTTATTACCGTAGATGTAGTGAACATGACAAGATTACTCACTGTCTGTCACTGTTACCTGCTATCAAGTGGATAATAAAATCATACAGTATCTGTCATATTAGATTTTATATAGTGAATTTACAGTATCCATTGAATAAGACTCTGTATATGATAGTTTATACAATAATAGGCCTTAAGCAACCAGTCCTAGATCTCTTTTAGTCTTGTTTTAGAATTCTGATCACCAACCTAGTCACCCAGATCATGGGATAAGATTTATTATATTATTGGACTATTCTATTATTTGGGTTTTTGCTCTTAAAGGATAATGAGATTGACTTGAAGCTCTTGGGAAAGGTTTTGGCTCCAGAATCTGCTGTTCTTGAGGTAAGAAAAATATTAAAAACATGTATTTATGTTTTCTTACATGTACCACGGTTCTCTCTTTTTGGTGTGGTGTGGTGTGTTGCTTGGGTGACGGTGTGTCTAACAAAGTGGGTGTGTTCTTGTTTGGGGCCAAATTGATAGATGTATGCCAGTATGGTGGTTCTGTGTGGGTGGCAGGCTGCAGTGGTGGATCCAGGGTTGTTCAAAAGGGGGGGCACTAATGATAAGAATTTTTGCGAAAATAGGGAACCACACCGTTGCTAAAAATGCACGATTACAACGGGGCATCAAGACTATGAAACACTTTAATATAAACTCTGAGAAGTACTCAGAAAAAATAACCATTGACATAGTAAAAATCAGAAAACACTTATTTGCGGGATTTTAAAGGGGGGCGAGCGCCACGTGCGCCCCTCCCTGGATCCACCACTGGGCTGTAGCCCCTGTTGCCGCCTCTAGTAATGCCACCACTGAAGCCATTACATATATATTTCTATTTGCACAGGAGGACAAGCCATGGGACTGGGATCGACTATTTACTGAGGTGTCATCTGAGTTGCAAACTGAGTGGGAGAAACTTGATACTTGTACAGAAGATTCAAAGCTGGCACAACTTAGTGATGAATAATATTTGTTTGTATAACTAGATCTAATAACTGTTTCTTGTATATTGTTTTATTTATTGTATCGTACGTAAAATGGCAACTTGTACATTCAGCCATATTAGGTGCAGTGTTGGTACTGCTAAAATGCTTTTTTGACAATGTACCAGAGTCTAGGACAATATGGTTTGCACAGCACACATATCTTAGTTATTTAATGTGGGAGCTTATAAAAATTTACCAGATATTATGTAGTAGTGTAAATAATGTAATTATATACATATTAATATATTACATACATTACATATCATTAATTACACTGCAAATTCAAGTCTTCTTCAAGGTAGCTTTTAGAAGTAGGTGAAGTTCCTCTTTAGAAGGCCATGTTTCGCTTTAATATTAATATATTAATACAGGTGTATATATGTTCTGTAAATAATGTTATGCATAAAAAATAAATATTTGATTTACAATCATGAAAATTCAATGGTTCCTATGTGTTGATTTAATTTAAAATACAAATGAATTTCACGATTCTTCAAACACTGCACATGTGCAATAGCAACTGTAATTCACCGCAAAGGAAATTGCGTAAAGAGAAGCTATTTTCTTTGCACAAACTTTATTTATATTCCGGGTGCTGTGCCTGTTTAATATGGCGTGGTTACTCAGCTGTTTCCAATAAGGCTGCCTTGTGCTAGAAAAACTTGACAGTTCGACGGAAAAGAAACGACACGAAAATGACAACTCTTCGACCGTTTGTCTGTGACGACCTGTTTCGTATTAACAATGTGTAAGCATGCATTTACTGTATCTGTTATCTTTTATTGTCTCTACCGTAAAAGTTGTAAAACAGCTATTATTGTTACAACGTACTTTCCTTTTGACTTTATAGGAACTTAGACCCCCTTACGGAAACTGTATCCTTTGACAGATAATGTTATGATAAATAAGATACTTTCACTGAAATAAACAGAATACATTCTCAGCAGTCAGCATTCCTTATGATGACTAAAATGTAGTAAAAGAATCACATTTTCTCAACTTGACCTAGTATGGAATTCCTTTTTACCTTCAATATTTATCTCATTGGCCGGAGTATTTTCAGGTAGCAGAATCCCCAAGTGGAGAGATCATGGGTTATAGTAAGTACCTTGGTTCAGGAAATGAGGGGTGCTACTTTAGGGTTAGTATTCCTTTATTTCAGGGTTAGGACTAGAGTTTTTATTTGGGTTATGGTTAGGGTTGTTCTTGTAAAGCTTCTGAATCCCAAGAAAATATTGATGTGTCTATGATGTAGTCTGTGTCCATTGTGTGTGTGGTACACAAATAAGATGCTAAAATGAGTAGCACATCAACGGGTGAAGTTTCATATAAATCCCGAAATGACGTCACATAGACTACCATAGGGCCAAAATAAAAAATACCTTGGTTTCCGGTTTCCCGACCCTACCTAGTTTTTGGCCAGTAAAATACCGACCCTAATCTTTTTATTGAAATTTTGAGAAGTCTGGGATAGCAATCATGGCTGCCGATCCTGGCAGCATCCTCAATATCAGCGTGGTTTGGTAAAACCTATTGTTCGTCCATGCAATGTTTAGAAAAAAAAAGTTTAAAAAAAAAGAAAAACCGACCTACCCTACCTAATTTTTTTCAGCATGAAATAGGAAACCCAAGGTATTTTTTTTCTTGGCCTAGTAAAATTCGAAATTAAAATCAGCTATTATTTCTAAAATAAAGCATTATCGTAAGAGTTAGGGTTAGTATTAGTAGGGTTACGGTTAGGAATTAGGGTTATGTTGGGGTTAGGACTATGTTTTAAATTCGGGATATTTATATGAAAGTACGTCAGCCATGAACCTTTCAGATTTTTTTTATTTGTATTTATATACTGCTGACATTATAATTCACTATCAAGGAACCTTTATGTGTTTACGACTCTCTTCTTTTTGCAAAGTTATGGGCAAAGCAGAAGGAAATGTTGAACGCGATCAGTGGCATGGTCATGTGACAGCAGTAACAGTTGCACCTCAGTACAGAAGACTTGGATTAGCTGCCAAGCTAATGTCTACTTTGGAGGAAATATCTGAAAGGTTGGGGATACTTATAACCTTCACTTGAACTACAAAATGTAAATTCTTATGTAAAATGATGTTGCAAATATTCAATAATTTTTTTATAAGATATGTGCCATAATAGCTCAATCTAATATCTGCTTTGTCTTTCAGGAAACAAGCCTTTTTTGTTGACCTGTTTGTACGAGTGTCCAACAAAGTAGCAGTGGAGATGTATAAATGTCTGGGCTATGTTGTTTATCGTAGAGTTTTGGAATACTACTCTGGTGATCCAGATGAAGATGCTTTTGGTGAGAGCACAGAAATGTTGAGAAATGTAAACTGTTTGCTGTGATAGCATTGTCTGATACAAACACAACTAAACTGCTTATCTCACGTTTGGGGATTTTACATATTCGTAATATTTGGGTCTTCCTGAGCAAAATAATATATTTTGTCAGCCAAAAATTTCATCTTCATGGACTTTTTTGCTGTTAAAGTTATCGGATGTGATGTCACTAGTGGCATTTTGTGGCAAGTAACAAAAGAAAACTGGTTTGGAATGCCTCTTATGACATCACATCCAGTAACTTTGACAGCGAAAAACTCCATGAAGACGAAATTTTCTGCTGACAAGATATATTATGATTTTGCTCAGGAAGACCCAAATATTACAAATATTACAAATCCCCAAATGTGAGATAGGCACTTTAAGAGTTCAGGAGAACTTGAAAGTTGTCTCCCACCACCGGAGATATGACCCTTGGTACGAGGTTGCCATTCATATTGAATTTGGTGATTAATATTGGTGATTTGCTTGATTTGACATTTTCTTGATTTTCTAGACATGCGTAAAGCATTATCACGTGACAAGAACAAAGTGTCTGTGATTCCACTCAAGGACCCAGTGCGGCCTGAAGATGTTGAATAAAACTAACAACACATGTTGCAAAATAATGTGATGTCACATCAATATCAGATCCTATTAAGTAGCATTGGATTGAGGTCCCAAGGTGAAAAATGGGAGTTAGGGTAAGTGGTAACCCTTTAAGACCCAGAGGTGGTGATCAATACTTATCTTCTCCTAATAATATCAATGGTTAACCAAGTATAGATGTAATGAGAATATAGGAAATGATCAGCAAAGATAAATGTTTGGAGACCAGTAGGGAGAATTTGGATGTTGATACATGTTGGGGCTCAACCACTGATCGAGAAAGAAGACTTCAGAGCAACCTATTGTCCTCCGATGCCAGAAAATGAAGCCCCAAATTCGACAGGCACCATTGCTAAGGGACCAAAGTCGCAGTAAATCTGTAGGCAGGTCATGAATCGTTTTACCCAGTAATTTGAAAAATGTCTTCTGGTCCTCTTTATAGTAAAATTATTTTATTTTGTCGATGGTAAGAGCACATAATCCAACAAAAAACCTCATTGGATCCTCAGTTGGTCCCTTAGTAATGGCGGACTTCTGGCTTCATTTTCTGAACAATGGTTGCTCAATCCAGTCTTCTTTCGAGATCAGTGGGCTCAACCCTTTACTCCTCAGTATCAACATATACAAATTCTTCTTATTGGTCTCTAAGTATTTCTTATGTTACTAGTTGGGAGAAATTGTTTTAAAACATGTCAGTTTATCTTTGATGATCATTTCCTTTATTCTCATTACTTCGATACTTGGTTAACTATTGATATTGTTAGGAGAATATAGATGTTGATCACCACTGGGGCATAAAGGGTTGAAGGGTCAAGAAAAACAAAGTTACCAAGCCCAAATGTACACACTAGTTGTTGCTGGAACCAATCATGACAAGTCACTCTAGTTTCCAGGCTGCAAACCCATGCTGTGGATTTATGTTATATTATACTGTAGTGTGTTTGAAAAATGTATTATACTATCAGACATAGTTTGACGCCACTCTGGCTTTTTGAACGTAACTTAAAAGTTACTGTCCATGTCGACCCAACGTTTCAACACTCCAATCTAGTGTCTTCATCAGGGTGATCGTTGTAAAGTTAGGATCCCTATTTATACCCTCATAGAACCAATGATGACGTTATCTATTAACAATACGCAAATAAACTTCTGGTAATCACCCCTGATGAAGACACTAGATTGGAGTGTCGAAACGTTGGGTCATGAACAGTAACCCTGTTACGTTCAAAAAAACTTTCTAAAGCCAGAGAGAAACTGCTGTAGTTTACCTAGTTGTCCATCAGACATAGTTTGACACTAGGTTGCGTTGGGAAATTATTTGTTGTATTATACTATTTCACTTCAATATCGAAATGCAATGAATTTGTTATGTTTTTTTTATGGTATATGGGGCAGCAGCAGCAAATGTCGCAGCATGCAACCAAGATAAGAAGTTGGCCCAATTTGCGTCCTTCGCAATTCATGCAATTAGTGCAAGTAAGGATGATTAGCCCCCCGTCCTTTTTTACATGATGCACACGTGCAGATATATTGTAGTCGCGCTGATGAGTTATGTAAGTAACAATACCATAGCTTTGGAGCCAATCAAGTTCCAAACGGCTGCTTCCGATCAAAATGGCGACGATAACGCACGACTAATATAACAACCGATTGTAGGCGCAGATATATGTACGGCTAGCGTACCTATTTTGTTTATTCTGGATTTTATTTCGTTGCTACGCGCGCTAAAGACGCATTTTCCGCACTTTTAAAGTGACATGTGTCAAACACAAATCTTTGCCAGAAACGAATAATCCGAGTTTATGGAATCGTCTTGTTAAGAGTTCTATTTTTGGTGTAATCGCCGTTGGAAAACTAATAGTACTTTGGTAGTTGGTACAGAAGCAAAAAAGTATAGTGTTGCGTAGTCAGTGTTTTCGATATATAGCAAAGTGGTGAACTGCCAAGATTTTTAATAACGAAATATTGACGTTTGAAGCGGAAATAAAATAAATAGGGCTTATATATATATGCCAAAAGGGTGTCACAAGTACATCAGTGTCAAATTTCAAGGAAATTTGTGATAAATAAAAATTTAATCATATTAATATTAGTAACGGGGTTTAATGACTTTATACAACGATTATTGAAAAAGATACAATGCAAAAACAAGTATTTTCTTTAAAATGACGACTCGAAGAAAGAGTTAAGATAAAATCTAGTTACATCGATTGTCACCAAATCGTACGCTTTCCCGCCATCAATTTCGTTCAGTAGAGTTCGAGAGGGGTTGATTTGGACCAAAGAAAACAAAAATAGTTCAAGATAGCAGGGAGTACAAGCTAACGGAATTTGAGATAACCAAGTATTAATGACTGGAAAAAAACAACAGTAAATCCAAGGGAATTGGGTTTAAGTTAGCGGGGAGCTCGAGTAACCGAGTTCGAGATAGAGGTGTTTAAGTGTGTCTGAAAGGTTGGTGATTGTATCGAACTTTTGGTTGAAGCTGAAGGTGATTGATATGAGCAACAAAATTCCTTCAACTTAATTGTCTTACGACAATGTTATATGACACAAATCTTTGCCAGAAGCAAAATAATCCGAGTTTACGGAATTAATCTTGTTAAGAGCTCTATTTTTGGTGTAATGGTTTAGACATTCCAAGTATGCGTCTTTGTCGAGTGGTAGGTACAGTATCGAGTTTCAAATCTGTTCTCCAAATACAGACGTCACCACTTGTTCGCCTTCCGCCACAAAAAAACAGATGGACAGAGACAATCGTGATGCAAGCCATCCTTCCAAAGACAAAACCGAATTTGCGCATTACAGACCATATACAGCGTCGTTGTTATCCGACCAGTTATTGATTTATGCGTTTATGTAAACAGCAGTACGCGAAGACAAAGGAAATTTAATTTCAAAAGATAAACACTGTGAGGGTATTTGCATCAACTGTCGTCTGGACGAAGTTACTTGGAGTTGTTCTAGTTTCATGGGATGTGGAAGCGGTTAACTGATTGTTTTTCCTGTTCTGGACGTTCCAAAGAGAGGTAAAAGTCTTTCAATCTGTTTCGGTGTGTTCATATCTCTTGATAATTACCCGTACGGCACAGCAGACCCGATGAGCGTCGCGAACTGTGGTTGTGATCCATTTGTTTATGTCGATAGTGAATACATTTTCTCTTAGAAAAAATCCACTTTTGGCGATGCTATTGCTCTGTGGAGAACTACTCGCGGTTTTAAAGTAGTTTAGTAGTTTTCATAAAGGGATTAGATTGATGTTTTGATATTAGATTAAGCCGCTCCGTTTCGGTACATGTGTTCAGTTATTTTGTGATGTTTTGGGATATGAACGATACATCGTAAAGCAACTTAATAAGCTTCAGGGAAAGCATCGGTTACACTTACTGTCAGAGAGATGATTGAATCTGTTTCCAGACCATCTGTACACAATACTAACCAACTACTATATTTGCATACCAAAATGAAAGTAAGATCTTATTTTCAGTGCTATTGACTGTGATGAAAGATTTTGATTTTTGTTTGGAAAGTGACAGATTAATTTTTTCATGGAGTTATTTTACGGTTCTAGAAATCCAGTCTTCGGTTTCAATATAGCACAACTCGCCAATCCCATTATATAAGGGGATTAGATATCAGATCTGATAAACTTAGACAAACTCGGATGATTTGTAAAAAAAGCTATTTTTTCACTTGATGATTACAAAACGATTTGAGACTTTAGTTAATTTAATTATCGTGTTTAGTAATATAGCAATTATCGTTTAAACCATTTTTCTTGTGAACTCCAACAGAGATAAATAATCGTTTATCGAAATTGGTAACCTTTTCTTTTCTTTTTATATTGAAAGTTGCATTGACCTTTTCTCTTGTTTAATAATTAAACTACATTGTCAATTTTCAACCATAATATTCTATTACTATCAAGCAGAATGGAAATTTTACCAATAGTATGCAGTGTGAAAATACGAAGAAAAAAATATCGTCATTTTATTTTGCCATACTTTTCAGAGATAAGCCACAATTTCGCCGTTTCTTTCATACAACGGGTCTCCTATTTTACAAGCTATCGTGACAATATGTGAACAGCTTTGTTGCTATGCAATAACAGCAATATCAAACAACCTAAGTAACGAGGGTGTATGGCATTATTGCTATATACAATTCTATATTTCATCTGTATTAATCGATCTTCTCTTGACTCTATGCTGTTCATTACGACGACTGTTCTCGTTTACCGGTAATTTAATTTTCAAACAGTGGGAAGGCTTTTTGGTTATTTTCTTTTGTCCCTTTAACGCACATCTAAAGCTTGGGTAAATATTGATCATAGAATGTTTTGAATATTTATGCCAACCATTTAATGACTTTTGCAATTATTTCTAATTTGAGTCGCTGCGAAATACAAATAGCAGATGGCGAAATATCTGTCATTTCTGACTCACTAGCCTTTTTATTAATGATGATTTAATGATGGGTTCGAAGAGGTTAAAATAGTTGGTCAATATTTATCTATTGATAACATACATTTTGCGATGGTAAAAAGATATCTCACAATGGGAGGGGGCAATATGATATATGCGTCATAGACGTTATCGAGAACACTTCCACCGAGACACGATCACGAGTTGTTTTATAAAACTCCAAATAAGACGGATATCTTCGCTGGAAGTTATGTTAGAATTGTTGTCCGGTTGGAGCATCCTTTTACTTTGTGTCAGTCTAATTTTCTTTTATTTTCGGAGGAACCGAACACCGGAGGAAAAGATATCGACGAATGGCGACAACGAGAAAATAATCTTGCCAAGTGAACTTGAAGAAGAAGAAGCGGTCAACAACCACAGCTTAAATGCCAAACACTCTTCCGGGTTTCCGCAAGACGGGGAAGATATTTCAACACATAATGAATCTGAAGAGAGTGAAAATCTTAGATGCCGTGGACGAAAGGAAGAGAAGTCAAAAGATGATTCCGGTGACAATTTGAATATTTGTTCGACGCAAACTGGCAACAATGTGGTCGGCAGCAAGAAGTGCAGTGATAATTCACGGCAGGATATCGCCCAAAGCCCTGAAATAATTTCAAGTGAAGCTACATTTCAGTCCGGAAAAGCGAAGGAGGTATTTCGTAATGAAAGACAAACCATTGATAATGTAAACAATGATGGAAGTGTAGATATTACCCAGACGTCCTCATCAAAGAAACATGACACTTTTAATAACATTGGAGATTTAAACCAAAGAGAAGAGATTACCAAAGTCCCAGAAATAGTTATTAGCGAAGCAGTGGGTGAATATAATAAAGAAAAAGAAGGTGGTATCCTTAACGAAGGACCAAGTATAAACAATTCACACGATATTGAAAATGAAGGCGCTTCATCAGTTGAGAACCAAGCAAGCATTGAACCAAATGAAGAAGAATTTGTTTTGCATAAAGAGACTATCAAAAACACCCCTTGTATAATATCAACAACTACTAAATGTTCAGATGATACATCGACTTCAAATGATTTCAATATCGTTGAAGATAACTACACTGAACCCTCTTCTAAAAACAAAAATACTTGTTCTGCAAGTGAACCTGCTTCAAGAGAAGTTGAAGAAACTGTGAATTCTGCCTTGGCAACATCATCTTGTGTTTTGTCTGACAGTTATGCAAATGAAAAGGGTGTAGGATCTGCCATTGCAAATAAGTTCTCAGGGAAACTTACCAAAAGTGTCCTTGATGCCGTACGTCAAGACACACAACTTCTGTACGGTAGACCTGAAGACGGAGTTCTGGATAATGGTTCAGAAAAGGCAGTATTGAAATTCTCAAACGTTCTTGCTAATTCCATTGTCAAAATAGTGCTCGACTTTGCAAAGATTGATAGAGGTCATGATGTTGAAAGTGATAAAAGTTCTGATTTAACCACAAATGGAGCATATCCTCATCATAGCCTCGATGATTCAGAGGAAGATGATGTGCTGTGTGAATCAAATTCTCCTGAGGAAGAATTTGAATCAAATTCTCCTGAGGAAGAATTTGTAAGCGAAACTGTTGACGAGGCAACCCACGAAAGTCTCCATGAGTATGCCAAAAAATTATCTGAACAAATTTTAAATGGTGTTCATGAACTAAATGGGTACTGTTCGGAGCCTGTTGAATGTTCATTAACTGAAATTTATGTCACAAAGTTAACTGAGACAATTTTAACAGATGCTATTGAGGGTGCCAAGTTCTGTACACCAGAGAGAAAGTCATTGACAGACTCAACTCTTGTCATCAAGGAGAACTTAGTGGATATGTTTATTGATAAGGTGGTGGAAAACATTCTCAAGGATGCTGTTTTGAAGGTGGTAGTGGGGGACGAGTTGGAGCAGACAGAGGATGGAGAGGAACATGAAGGTACCCTGAATGGTGATGTTGGTGAGACAGGTGAAATAAAAGAGGATGGGAAATTTCAAAGCAAATGGCTGAGTGAAGACGATTTAGATGAATTATATGAAGATGATTTGTCTGATGAAGGAGAGGACACTCCTGTTGATAACGCCGAGGACACTCCTGTTGATAATGCCGAGGACACTCCTGTTGATAATGCCAAGGACACTCCTGTTGGTTTAAGTACTTCAGATCATCTAACAAAGAAAGAGAAGGCTGCATTTTGGCGTAAGAGTTTAATTCAGGATTTGGACGACGAATTGGAGTTTGAAGATTTTGAAAGTCCAAACACTCCGTCACTATGCAGTCTGTCAAAGCCAACTAATGGTGAATGGTCTGATGATGGTGGTTCTGATGAAGAACACAAAATACAAGATCATACTCGAGCTGCAAAAGCTCCTGCAAATTTTTCGCAGACAACATCTTCCACTTCAGGACGTACGCGCATAAGATCAGGTTAGTCTATAGCATTTGTTTTACTTGGATGTTCATCCCCAGTGGTGGCACTATGGGTGTGCAAATGGTGCCCATGAGGGCCCATGAGCCGAGGGGGTCCATCCAACAACTGCCTCTGGTGTACACTCCAAAAATGATTTGTGATCTTTAGATTTTACTCAAAAGTTCTCTCAACGTGCAGGAAATGCCATTTAAGAGACCCTAAATTTAAAAATTTTCAGGTGGAGAATCCCTGCGGACCCCCCTACATATGTTGTCACTTTGTGGGAAGGGGGCCCAAATTGTTTCTCACACTGCAGCCCACACCCAAATATCATAATGTACAGGTAATTTGTATTTTAACTCTACTTGCAGAGAAATGCTTTTATTTCATTTTTGTCTGATCACTTGGTATTATTTGTACAACTCCTAATAATATATTATTTTTACAACTTGCATATATTATCTTCTATTGTGTACAGTTGATTCCTCACCAGTGTTGGTTTTGGACAATGGTTCATCATCTCTAAGAGTTGGTTTCTCGGGTAAGGACACACCAAAAGAAATTGTACCTTCTGTCGTTGGGACACCGTTACGATATTCCCAGGAGATTTCAGGGATGGAGTACAGCTATCGGCCAGGACTTGTATTTGGTGATGAAGCAATCAGGAAAGCCGGAGTGCTGCACATTGGTAAGTATCTGGTCTGACCTATTGACTGAGATAACATACAAAATCTACAATGAAATGGCCTTTTGCAATATTGGGAGGCAACATTGCAGATGCATATTTTTAGTACTATAATATAATGTGAAGTAATGGAAAACAATGTAGTGTAATGACTAGTAGGAGTATGTATAACCAATTATACACAGCAGTATGAAAAATCCTATTGTGTGCTGTAGATGTATGTGTAACTATAGGCAATCATGTATTAGTTAAAACATGAGCCACAGGCGAGCCATTGTAACTGCCTATAAACATTGGCCACAAATATTTTAACAAACTTGTAAAATGAATAGAATATATGATGCATACATGTACTTTGTTTGGAAGTTGTAGAAACAGTACAAACAAATTATTTTAACTCCGAAAAAGCTCAATTTGAGCAAGTTAACTTTGATAAAACATTGATGTTTTATTAATCAATGTTTTATCCTGTGTTAAAAAATGCTGATTAAATTTTTTTTTTTTTGAATTTTCAACATGAATTATTAATGAATAATACATAATACTCTTCTAGAATGTTGTACATGTAGATAATGTAAATGCAATGCATAAAGTAAGTGTATAATTACAGCATAGAATCAACAGTATGATAGAATGAGATTTAAACTTTACTCTTCCCTTCGTTTTAATCAAGATTATCCAATGAAATCTGATGTCATTGACAATTGGAATGAAGTGGAAGGCTTGTGGAGTTATGTGCTTGGCAGCCTAATGGGTGTACAGGAAAACGCTGATTTTCCTATCTTGATCACCCAGTCTGCTCTCAACCCAAAGAAAAACACAGAAAAAATGGCAGAGGTACCTTGAGTTGAAGTATTTCAAATGTATCATGGATTCTACAAGTTTCTTATTTTTAAGTGAAATACACTTCTCTAATGTATTATGTTTTTAAATATTAATATCAAAGGCCACAATATTTAATAAAGTTCTGACATTTTATATATTTATTGAATAATTTAGATAAGTACAGAAAGCCTAAATATATAGTTACAGGTTTGTCATTAATTATACATACATGTAACCTATGACGTCAAAATATTTGCTGCGCATCAGCGATTCATAATTCAAGGCGCAAAAAATCTTGACTCGATTTTCAACCACAATCCTTTGCGTTATCAACCACAATCCTTTGCGTTATCAACCACAATCCTTTGCACAGCCCATATAAAATCCTTTGCATGTATTCTACCGCACAATTCTACCGGATATATGTAGATAAATTCTGCGCCGGAGACGACTATCGTATTCGTCTATCGCCTTGTGTCATCGATCAACAATTCGAAACAGCATTGAATTCTCTGCCTCGTGTCATCAGAAATTCGAAACCAGCTCGAAACCATGTCCATACGCCTGACAACTGTGACGGGGGTCATTATAACCAGATTAACTGAGTCATATCCAATAATGTCAATATTTTGTTAGCCATTGGCAGTTTACCGTTATCGTTCAGTTCTCATTAAAAACACACAAACAATTGCGCTCAGTTTGCCTTTGATTCTCCACTTTGCCTAAATTAAATCCACCCAAAATAACCTCAGGATACCAGACATCCGGTTGTTCTCAGCACTCCAGAATAGCACAGAACTCTGCGCAGCACTTACTACCAATTGGTAACCTAGTTTATTGTTTTATTTGGAAGAACTTTTAAAATGATAAAGTAACTTCTTTTGAAGATTTTCATTTTTTCTCTTTGTTTTTGATATATTTCAGTTTGTTTGATATTCAAATGTCTGGAATTTCGTCACACATCATGCATAATGACTTACCGGAGAAGTTTGTGTATCACGGCTTTCATTCTCAAACGAAATCCTTTAAAATTGAGAAGTTTGGTGTTGTGGAAAAAACACGCGCACATGTTATTCACACTTTAGTGTTGCGTAATGACTTATCAGAAAATGTTATATATCTTTGCCTTCGTGAAATGAAAACACTAAAGTGTAAATTTATAACATGTGCGCGTGTTTCTTCCGATAAGACATTATGCATGTGTGACGAAATTCCAGACATTTGTATATCAAACAAACTGAAATGTTTCAAAAACAAAGCAAAGAAGCAAAAATCTTCAAAAGAAGTTACTTTATCATTTTAACAGTTCTTCCAAATAAGACAATACATTTTTTTGACGTTATAGGCACTATAACTAATCAGAGAAAAACACAGCGAAATACTTTTATATTAGACATAGTTTGACGCTACTCTGGCTTTAAAAAGTTTTTTGAACGTAACTTTAAAAGTTACTGTCCACGACCCAACGTTTCGACACTCCAATCTAGTGTCTTCATCAGGGGTGATCGTTGTAAAGATAGGATCCCTATTTATACCCTCATAGAACCGATGATGACGTTATCTATTAACAAGATGCAAATAAGCTTCTGGTAATAAACCACCGTCATCGCGATTCAATGGCCAAGCCTCCAGACAATGTCTTTGATGGTACCGCGGATTAGTTGTAATAATTTTGGAATTTTCCCATGCAATCTCATGAAGACACTAGATTGGAGTGTCGAAACGTTAGGTCATGGACAGTAACTTTTAAAGTTACGTTCAAAAAACTTTTTAAAGCCAGAGTAGCGTCAAACTATGTCTGATTTATCACCTGGTTGCGTTGAGAAATTATTTGTTCACTTTTATATTATTACTAATCCTATATCATTACTGTTATTCTTCTAGATAATATTTGAGCATTTTCATTTGCCATCCCTGTTCATTGCTAACCAACCTGTCTTGTCCTTATTCTCCATGGGTTTCACCTCTGGTTTGTCATTTTGCTCTGGATTTAGTAACACTCAGGCTGCTGTTGTATACGAAGGACATATGATACCTCATAGTGTTAAACAGTTAGATATTGCTGGATATCAACTGACAGAAACCTTAGGAAAGCTTCTTATGTCTCGCCAAGGTTTTGGGTTTCGGAGCTCATCACAGTGGCAAATTGTCAACGGTATTAAAGAGAAACTGGCGTTTGTTTCGCTAGGTATGTATTAAGTGAATGACAATGAAATTAAGTTTAACCGTGGTTCCAACAACAGAGGTTTTGTGATTCATAATTTGATGAGGATTTGTTGTAAAACGGAGGACTGAACAGGAATAGGGACAGAAATAAAAAAACCGAGTGATGCAGGGGATCATGGTTATAAAAGATGATTCCGTTGGTGATGGCGTGATGATGGTGATGGCGTGATGATGGTGATGATAATGACGGTAATGGTTGTTGGTGGTGATATGATGGTAATGATGATGATGATTGATAATGAATTCACTTAGTGATGATGATGATGACAGTGGTGGTGATGGTAATGTCAAGGTTTACGGTGATGACGGTGATGGTTGTTGTGGTGGTGATGGTAATGTCAAGGGTTACGGTGATGACGGTGATGGTTGTGGTGGTGATGGTTGTTGGTGGTGATATGATGGTAATGTTGATAATGATGATGAATGATAATGGCGATGTTGGTGACAGTGGTGATGATGGTGATGGTGAGGGTTACGGTGATGGTAATAGTGATGGCAGTGATGGTAATGGTGGTGATGGTTGTGGTGGTGATGTTGGTTGTGGAGATAATAAATATAATGGTGATTGTAGTGATGATGGTGGTGATTGATAATAATTTCAGTGTCGATGATAACGCTGGTGATGGTTACGGTGATGACCGGTACACGGTGATGATAATCGTGATTGTGATAGCAACGGTAACTAATACCATTGATTGCATGCAAGTACCAAATGTTACATCTGGTCACTTCCCTTACTCCATGGTATTATTTTGTAGATTTCGAGACGGAGGCGAATCGTTACAAATCTCAAGCTGAACTACAACAAATTTATGAACTTCCTGATGGTCAAATTATTGAAATTGGTTTAGAGAGGTTTGGTTGTGCTGAGACGTTGTTTAGACCCATGGAACTCGGTCTTACCCAGTCTCCGGTACACACGATAATAACGGAGGCAATAAACAGGTAAAGAGTAAAACATTGGATATACATGTAATATGAAAAAGAGAAATAAGAGAACTTCAATATGTAGAAAAATACTAAGTAAGAGTACCAAGAAATATATTTAAGTAAGAGTATTACTATTTACGTGTTTTCGCTTGTTTTCGCTACCTACGTAGTACATCACTTTTATTGTATGATGACTCTTTGCAACTTCTATTGTTGTCTGTTCGTCGACTCAACACCGCTTTCTTGTTTTTTTTCAGTTGTGAAGAGGAGCTCCAAGAAATGTGTTACAAATCCATTGGTATATCCGGAGGAACGACCTTAATGCCTGGCTTCGTTCCAAGACTCGCCCAAGAACTTCGTGAATACGACGGAAAATTCAGGAATTTCACAGTTCCAGAACATCGAGATTTGTCGACGTGGATTGGTGGATCAGTCATGGCGTCACTGCCCACGTTCCGAGAAATGGTTGTTACTATCGACGAATACGCCGATGGTGGAGCGAGAGTCGTTCATTCAAAGTGTTTCTGATGAGCCAAATTTTTAAGCACAATCATTTAACATCCGAACTTTTCAGCGATTTTTGGTGACCCAATTTTTCGTTTTTCGAAAAGAAATCATACTTAATTATTGCATAATTATTATATTATTTGCATAATTATTATAAAACATTGCATAAATTATCATGCATTATACATATTGCATAAATTTCGTGGAATGCCTTCTTCGTAAAACAATTAGATTTTGCTCTTTTGTGTTCTTTTACGTTCTAAATTATATAATTCTTGAAAAAACAACATTATACGCACTGTATAACTGACAAAGATTGCCCAACCTTACTGCAAACATCTCGTCCAGTTTTGAAGATCAAACTGCAAAGCTGGAGTTCTAAACCGATTTTGTCTTTATATTCGCAACTTTGAGTTAGTTAGAAATTGTTTTTAGGTAGAAGATATGTTTTAATATAATAAAATAAAATATAGTAATCATATATGCATGCAATCGTATTTCAGACCATGGAAGCAATAGCTTGTTGATATTTTTATTGAAATGGAACATTTTTCATTTAATGAATGAATTTTCATTCAATGATGAATGAATGAATTAATCAATAATTAATTAATTAAATAATTAATTATAATTAAATTATAATTAATTAAAATTAAAAAAAATAATTAAAGAATGAATTAATTATTTTTTAATTTTAATTAATTATAATTTAATTATAATTAAGTTTAATTAATTAATTAGTTTTAATTAATTTTAGTTTATATTTGCTTGTGTGTTTATGTATACATGTTCATGTCTACTATTTGTTTGTGTTGTTGTAATCATTAGGGACCACGGTAATCGGTGAAAGCTATTGTGATATTCGATCCTCGGCCAGTTTAGTCTGCGAAAGCAAACTCTCGGCCGCTCCCAACCAGGGGGGAGCGGAGAGCCTGAGAGGCCAGTTGTTCATGTCTGTAGTCAGTATATTTGTTTGTATGTGTACTATGTGGAAATAAAATATATGTATGAATCGAGAAGTTTGGCGTTCTGCCGAAATAGTCTAAATTCCACTCTGACGAATGGCCTTTATTACATGTTAAATCTCGATTTAATAGTGGCAAAACAATGTTTAAGCTTTTCGTTCCGTTGATCAGGGTACTTCATCATAGCATCAAGACAATTGTTGTGATAATAAACACAGTATATGTCACGTATTGATATTAATTAAAATTAGTAATATTGCTTTGTTCCGTGGTTCAATAACACAAAATCGTGAAGAAATTAGCAATAGATAATCTTTGGTCGTATAGAATATATATATATATATATACCCTATTGTAATATCTCCAGTGTTCATCTGCGTATTATGGGAAATATGTCTAGAGAAGTTGATCAGGAACTCCTTAAAATTTTGACTGATTGCCACAGTTTCCAATCTTTTATTATAAGATTATCCCTTATTTGAACATGACGTTCAGCCAACTCCCTAGCTACAGCCCTCCCACAGTAAATGTCCTAATTTAGTATTGTATTAACATGAATATAGTAGCCATAGTAGGCGTTTGTCTTGAAATGATTTAAGACATGACGACTGATGAGAGATGTGTTAAAACGTGTTGTTTCTACTGGTTCATGTTGACGCCATCGCTATTTAAAGTGCCTATATCACTTGTGGGATCTTTACATATTTATAGTAATTGGAACATTCTAAGAAGATTTGTACTATATCTTCTCAGGCGAAAATTTCATCTTCATGGACTTTTTTGCAGTTAAAGTTACCGGATATGACATCAAAGGAGGAATTGCAAATCAGTTTTCTTTTGTTTCTTGCTTCAAAAATTCCTCCTTTGATGTCATATCCGGTAACTTTAACTGCAAAAATGTCCATGAAGATGAAATTTTCGCCTGAGAAGATATATTACAAATCTTCTTAGAATGTTCCAATTACTATAAATATGTAAAGATCCCACAAGTGATATAGGCACTTTAAAGCCTGGTTTTCATTTGAACATCAAGATAAGGACAAAATAAAAGGATGAAGTGAGGCGCTGTTACACTGCAATTTTTCGTACAACTTGTCTCGCAGTGCCGTTGCAAGACGAGTTGCATGAACCATTGCAAAGTGTAACATGCCTTGCAATGACGAAAATTGTTACGACACAAGTTGCTGTAATCATTTTCAGCGTTGCACAGTGTAACATGCACCCCCATGTGCAACTTGTCTCGCAATTTTCCTCTTTGGCGACTGGATGCGTATGTGTACCATGTCACAAACACAAAGATGGCGAAACTTTGCAATTCAAGTTGCACTAAACGTTGCCTGGTGTAACACTCCCTTTCATGCAACTGCAACGTAACAGATTAAGCCATTGAGAGACAAGTTGCATGGAAAATTACAGCATAGTCAATCGAGATATGGTCTGGAAACTCAGCTAAAGTCTTTGTTCTATCTTTTTGTTCGTCTTTATGCAATTTGGTGCACGGTCACTGAACCTATTGTATTTTAGTATAATGAAGCAATCATCCAATAGAATCGTTTGGGTTTAATCGCTCAACCGTGTTGTTTAAATATTAATAAACCTAAAACAAAGGATGTGCACGGTGTAAGGTACGGTTCAACATCAAAACGTAGCTCATTATAGTCGCTTTGAAGTTTGCCGAGTTTCCAGACCATATCTCGATTGACTATGATTACAGCGCCTTATAAGTATAAGAATATAGTCCAAGTATAAGCCAAGCATAGGCGTAGGAAGGGGGGGGGGGGGGAGCTGAGCTCTCCCAAAAATCAGGACAAGCATTGCTAAATTTAATGTTTTTTTCCCAATTGTATTAATAGGACTATATAGAATAGGACAGAAGCTACTTAAGGTAATCTACCTACAGGCTTCATCTACACGAGTGTAGCCTCAAGTGTTAGCCAACTCCTAAACCCTTGCCATGCGAGTGTTCCGAACCGATACTATATAAGGAGACTAACTTTTTTGTTGACGTATGGAGAAAGTTATTTTTAAATCAAAAGAAATAAAGCTTGTTTTTAAATAGTTCGTGGTTTGTTCAATCGAGTTACCAAACTCATGAACCATTTTTTCAATTCGTTCAATCCAATAGTGATGTCGACGCCAACATGAACAATATTACGGCACTTTTTGACATATCTCTCATGTCTTAAGCTTGGTTTTCACTAGAGATATATAACATAAGCACAAGATTAATACGAAAACAAAGCATGACTTCTCCTCTGGGAGAAAGACAAAACTTCGGACTGTGAAGTGACTTCAATTCAAAATTAAGAACTTCAATTCAAAATTCATTTCGGACTTCAATTCCAACACTCTGACATATCAAAAATCTTATACTATTAGGACAACAAGGATCTGGAATGTACTATACCAAAACCCATTATTATCAGTAAATATATCACTCTAACAACCTTTAAAAATTCACTACTCAATTACTATCGTTATGCTCTAGAAAACAATTACAATGTAGATGACCTCATGACCCTCGCTCCTGGAAAACAATTTGCCTTAAATTAACCAGGCACGTGACTTAACAAAACCACTTTCATGTTGTTTCTAGTTTGTATCTGTATTTTGTAATTATCTGTAACTATATATAAGGTGTGTATTGTTTAGTTTACATGTATGTGAAAATGAATTCAAGAGTTGCCTGCTACCTCTTACCAGGTGACACCATTTTTTGCGCCTAGTACTAACAGAAGGGTCTGAGACTCCCTCATGGAACGATTCTGATTGGTCGCTTGATACTCCCGTGGTCCACTGCGAGATGGCGCGCGCACGATAACCAATCGGAAGCAATGTTACAGTTAAATCTATAAATACATTTACCAGTATTAAGATTGCCTCCACTCAGGCAAACAGATAGTTTCTTGCGTATAGTATGAGTGAATTTGAGATACAAAATGAAAATCAACATCATAAGTCCATTTAAAACATTTAAACCGAAAAGGCAACAATCAAAAGAGCCATGATAGTTGAGAGTTTCATCACTCCAGACAATACTGCTGTACTCAATGGCCGGTGGTGGAGGCCGAAGAGAAAATGGTGGGGTAACTGAAAATTCACTTCTCTGAAGGGTTGAGTAGCAAACTTTTTCTGACTATTTACATAAAAACAAATTAATAGTTCATCATTTAAAATTGGAATCTCGTCATCAGTTCTCCTTAGTCATCATTGCACATTAGCTTTTATTATTGTATTCCTCTGCTTGTTTTCCTTGGATTCCTGCTCTGTATAGGGAGATAATAATCTGAAAGTTACAGTAGGATCTGTCTGTAATCGACGATATACTGGGAATTGGGATTTATCTAACTTTTTTCTTCTTGGGTTGAGAAAGGAGGAAGATGCTTGATTATACATTTTAAGATGAAAACGAAGTTAGTTGAAAACGTCGCCAAACTGAGTCACAAATTATAGGCTGATGCATTCATGGCATTCCTTCCACAATCTCTTTACCATACTCCGTATGCTCTAGAACCTGAAGGAAGTGGGAAACTAGAACCAGGAACCAAGCCTCCATGACGGCAATTCTATTATTGACGATAAAGTGCTGATTGCCGAGCTTTCCAATAAACATACTTTACAATTACAACTATTGCTGATCATTGAGATCATCACTTCCCGATATATGATCTTTTAAAAGACTGTGTCTTCGACTTCGAGCAAATAAGGCGACTATAGTATCGACAACATCCGTGCCAGGCTGCGTCAAAGTATAACTGTTGGTCCTTGGTCGAACTGTGTTCGCCCCGGGTTAGTTTTGACTATTCCCCACAATTGTAATGCGAGTTCACTAACAACACTGGTTGGCGCAACGATGGGCGAACCCCGAGGCGAAATCGATAGATTGGGCATGATGTAAAGTGTAGTCAATTACTATTGGCTGATCTTATTTTTTTTGCAAACTTAGTAACTGTGAAATAATAGGAAATAGCTTCGAAAAGCCGATTCTTAATTTCAATTTAGCCAGTCACCTTTTGACTCCCCGGCATATCTTTATAATTTACAGGCGTTGACATTCATAACCCATAATTATAACCCAAAAATGCGTGGATATTTCTTCTCTGTTATACCACACTGATAAACGACATCAATACTGGGGATATTGGCGCTCATTATGTCAGTTCCAGTAGCATTTTAGTCGAGTTCTTGACCCGTGGAAGAGTCTGAAGACGGCCGCTGAAACTACGAAGACTGAAAACGGTTGGTAAGGGTAATTAGAACCTGGCTGTACATTGCTTCATGAACGGACTGTCATGACTGTGAATAGAATGAGCCTTCTCACTTATAGAATTACATAGATAGTATCACTAAATAAATAAGTGATATTTCAAGGCATGTTTTACATAGATCTGAAGATCTAAATGTTTCTTAAATTGTATGTAGTCAGACAGTCAGTCCGAAGTCCCTTAGCTAATTCTAAAGTATTGTACTTCGTAGACAGTGTAGCTGATCATGTATACTGGCGAAATGGTGTGTACTTTCGAGCGAATTAACTGGCCCTCGGCCGATTGCTTTTGTGCGAAGGCACTTCCACCCGTTCGCTCCTTAGTATTAAAAGTATAAAAGTGTTGTGGTTCTCGTTAGGCAGTGTTTAATACAAGAAAATGGTTGGTTACCGATATAGTGTGTACGAGATCTAAATTGGTCTGACAGGTGGCCTTCAATGACCTATATCCAATGATAATCTATCCAATGATAATTTATCCAATGATGATCTATTCAATATAAAATGAAACATCAACTCAAGATACTATGAATCAATAACAAGACGAGATTATTGAAAAAGTGATATTTCGATTTTATTACAAAATCCGCATCATGGTCTGATATATTGAATATATATACTGATACATGTGTGTGATGACATCATCCACAAAGAAAAAAAAAAGGTATTATGTAATCACTTAGTCTGATGATGATTTTGTAATAAAATCGAAATATCACTTTTTCAATAATCTCGTCTTGTTATTGTCTCAATCAGTACTCATATCTTGAGTTTCTCAGGATCTTTATTTTTTGGAATATGTTTCATATATCATTTGAAATTGTCAGCTGGTTTTGGGTTTTTTATGATCTATCTCATGATGATCTATCTATCCAGTGATGATCTATCTAATGATGGTCTATCCAATGATCTTTACAGAACGGCGTCGCCGTGGGGAACTGTTCAGATATTATTTCGCAATACATGCACACACACCAACCTCTACTCTACTATTTTTTAGTCCTAGCCAAGTGGACGTATATCGCTACACAACCTGTCAAAGTCAGGGTCACAAGCACGCACAATAACTACTATAATTACAATAAGACACTAAGACACCGTCTTTCTTTTTATGTTTTGCTTTGCTTCTAAAGCACGCAGTTTTTGGTGACTGATCACTTTTACTGGTGGTCAGACTTTGTCACGGAAGAGGAAACGTGGGCCACAACGCGCAAGGCACCACGGGAATATATGTAATTCATTTATAGTACCGGGTATATAGTTGAAACAATCGTTTGTCGTCGATTTTCCCTTTCAATTTGCCTAAAGGGCACAAAATGTGATCCGAAACACAAGGAACACCATAAAGGATTCTTCATCATTCGCCGTTTACGTTTGGAATAGCTGCAGAGGCGATTAATAAGTTGTGTGATCGAGCGAGCGAGCGTGAAGTCTCCCGGCGATGGCTGCCTCTGTCAACAAGTCTATCTCTGGCGTTCAGGTTGGACAACTACGCAGCTTAGTTTAATAGAAATCTAACGTAGGGATATTTTAGTTAAGGGGTTGTTGTGTAATCTAAATGGCAGATACCTGGGTAGACGTAACTTTCACAGTCAAGGCAATGTCTTATTTCCGGGAGAATGAGCCCATGCCGAGGCGTACTCGCTGTTCTGGTTCATTCGGGCCCCGTCGAATTTCTTCGTTTACCCTTATTCAACCTATCTTCACTTTAACTTATCAAATAGTTTTAAAAACATTAGAGTATTACTTAAATACTGGCTAAGTTTTAATGTGAGTAAGGTGTCAGATCTTGGAAACAATGGCTATTTAGAAAAAGACTCTATATTTGCGTTTTAATGAATCACCTGAAAGTAAAGTCAAAGGGCGTGTTGGGCGATATAGTATTTTTCACCCATATCCATTATACTAAGTCACTAGAAAATCTTTTACACTCATATATCATTACAGATAAATATCTTGAATCTATTGTAGTGTTTTGACAGTCAATCTTTTGCGGGGCTTTCAATGATTAGGGTTTTCGTGCATTTTTCAGTCAAACGCTGTGTGTTGCAGATTTTCCTTTTTTTTAAATTTGAAGAAACATTTCCTTCACATATTAGGAATGTTTTGTGGTTTTAGATTGGTTTGTGTTATGTTTAAACATAGAACTGATAATCTGAACCTTGTCTATTGCAGAACATTTTTTTAAATACGCGGCGATCTTTTTTCATGTAAAATGACCGTTTTTTTTCCTCATCTTACAAATTATTGAAAACCTCAAGATGGGTTTAATTTTTCTCTGAAAGTACTCATTGAAAGCATCAATCATTCGAGGAATCCTTTATCTTGTAACATCAAGCTGTTAATATAGGTTTTGTTTTAATTTGTTTTTAGTTTTGGGTGAAATATTACCTTTTCAGTTTAATTTCTGAATACAACATTTCATTTTCCTTTTAATGTAATGTCATTGATTTGCTTGGTTGAAAGTTGTATTCAAAATAGATGTTTTCATTTTCATTTTGTCTTTCACAAAGTGATGCTGTGAACAACAATGAATTTTGCTTTTACCACTTTAATTAATACAGCTGTTAACAGATGTGAGATGATTCCTCAAATGACTGATGCTTTGCGAGTCTTTTCAGTGAAAAATGAAACCCAGTCATCTTGACGTTTCCCTTATTAGACCCACGACCCACGCCTCATTAAAATAAATAATCAGTGAAAGCATTGGATAAATAAAT
This sequence comes from Chrysogorgia sp. JL179-B06, assembly GCA_035772405.1. NCBI lineage: Eukaryota > Metazoa > Cnidaria > Anthozoa > Scleralcyonacea > Chrysogorgiidae > Chrysogorgia > Chrysogorgia sp. JL179-B06. The sequence goes on from JAYKKM010000422.1 coordinate 932,613, forward strand.
GTCCTTCTTTTACACAGTAGTTTAGCCAATAATTTAGTGACAAGATACTGACGTTTCGAGCAGACTCCACTCTGATGAAGTTTACCACCTTTTCACTTTGCTATATATTCAAAACACTGTCTACGCAGCACTCTACTTTTTTACTTTTCTACTAGTTTAGTTTAGTTTATTAGATCTATCACTCTTTTAGGTGAACGGAATACCCCAACAGGCTAGAACCCGAATTGATAGGGGTTCCGAGGGCCTACGATTTAAGGTCGTTATTTGAGAAAACCCAAACAGCTTACCATTTGCTGATATTATTACAAAGGCAGCACTTTCTCTTCAATTATTTTTAAGACCCCGAGTGGAGGTCTGACCCAGGATTTTAACCTGTGTCTCCCATCTCATAGATGTGTGGTAGTCACTAGAGCACAACAGCTGGTATATATCTGCTATATTAGCCATCAAGATAACTAAAGATACCAAACAAGATATATAATCAAGATACCCAATAAAAAATACAAGGTATCAAGATACAAAACTGCTACTAAGATTTGTGGTATAAGCCATTATAGGATAAGCTAAGATTTCAAAAAAAGTTCATCCAAAAAATATGGGCCTGGTAGACTGCGTGGTGGTTTTATTTAAGAAATGGAAAATGGCCACCCGTGTTTATATAACCTGATGCAAGAAGTGGGAGAATTTGAATGTTTATGTGAACCCAAATTTTGCTTTTGGTCAAATTCGACCAAACTCTCTTGTGTGTTTGCATCAGGTTATATAAACACAGGGCGTACATTTTCTATTTCTTTTATAAAATAACACTGCAAAATATGCAGTGACGTCACGACTGTGTTTGCATAGCCTGATATAAACATGGTAACTGACCAATCACAGCGTGCGTAAGACACGACTTATTTTATAAAAAATGTTCCATCGATTGTGTGAATTGTGATTGGCATGGAAAGTTGCTATCATACAACACCTGCCTAATTCCCATGCAAGCATAGAAAATGGCTGTTAAAACTGAATAATAATACCTGTAGTAACAGTGTAATAGAAATAGTGATAGTGGATAGTGATAGTAATACAGTAGTAATAGTAATAATAGTAACCGTAGTATTGATAGTGATAGTAATAGTAGTGATAGTAATAATAATAGTAATAGTACCATAATAATAATAATAGTAATGTAATAGTAGTGATAGTGATAATAATAAGCTGGAATTGAACGCGCTGTTTTACTATTACAAAAAGCTTGCTTGCTAGGTTTGGTGAAGGTTATAAGAATTTGAAAGGTGATAGATGTGCAAGCCTGCGGGAATTGGCTTGATAGATAATATTCTTACTGCCAATTAAACCAATAATGCATGTTGAAATTAAATAATAATGTAAATAGTTTGAACCTAGGAGTATCATTTGAAATTTCAGTCACCAACAATAGTCTTTCTCAAGACTACAACAACCTGGATGATCAACTTCACACTTCTAACAATAATAATAATAATGAAAATTTTATGAATGAATTATGAGGATGACAGATGAGAATTTGGAGTTACAGCTATATCTTATACAGTTTTTATAAATTCGGCAGCTGCTTCTGGCATGATAAGACCTTAGCAATGAGGTTGATAACACTACGTTGATGTATTTAACTGTGTCTTTTACTCTCCAAAAACCAATTCACAAAATTCGTAGTTTTAGCATATCTCAATATTCAATGACAAATGATATAAGCACCAAGGCCTTTCAAATTAAAAGTGATAGAATTTTTGTGAGAGCTATGAAAAAGTTTTTGTTGGAGTTTTATTTTGTCAATTAGCTTTAACTGTAGTGAATATTGAAGTACAGGTATATACATTACTTGTTGGAACCAGTGATTTCGAATCACTGATCTGGAATCACTGATCTGGAATCACTAATCTGGAATCACTGATCTAGAATCACTAATCTGGAATCATTGATCTGGAATCATTGATCTGGAATCACTGATCTGGAATCACTGATCTGGAATCACCAATCTCAAATCACTGATCTGGAATCACTGATCTGGAATCACTGATCTCAAATCACTGATCTGGAATCACTGATCTGGAATCACTAATCTGGAATCACTGATATCAAATCACTGATCTGGAATCACTGATCTGGAATCACTGATCTGGAATCACTGATCTGGAATCACTGATCTCAAATCACTGATCTGGAATCACTGATCTGGAATCACTGATCTCTAATCACTGATCTCAAATCACTGATCTCAAATCACTGATCTGGAATCACTGTTCTCAAATCACTGATCTGGAATCACTGATCTCTAATCACTGATCTCAAATCACTGATCTCAAATCACTGATTTGGAATTACTGATCTCAAATCACTGATCTGAAATCACTGATCTGGAATCACTGATCTCTAATCACTGATCTGGAATCACTGATCTCAAATCACTGATCTGGAATCACTGATCTGGAATCACTGATCTCAAATCACTGATCTGGAATCACTGATCTGGAATCACTGATCTGGAATCACTGATCTGGAATCACTGATCTGGAATCACTGATCTGGAATCACTGATCTGGAATCACTGATCTCAAATCACTGATCTGGGATGACTGATCTGGTATCACTTATCTCTTTACCAATGAAGAAAATCTTTAAACTAATACTATCTGGGACTTTGAGTAATATTAGTTCAAGTCTCTAAATTGTGTTGTAACATATTAGGAATAAGCTTGTACATCCATCTTATGAAAATATATGTGTCCAAATGTTATAACTTATATGCAAAATATGAAAGCTGCTAAGTTCTCAAAAGAACTGGATAAAATATGAAAAGGAGAAATAAGAGAACTTCAATGTGTCGAAAAATACTTAAGTAAGAGCACTTACGTATATTTATGGACGACGTTTCGGACGATGTGTCCTTCTTCAGGTCAGACGAAGGACACATCATCCATTAATATACGTAAGTGCTCTTACTTAAGTATTTTTCGATTGAAGTTTTCTTGTTTCTCCTTTTCATATTATATTCATAACTTATATGCTGCACGCATGCATGAATGTAAAATCTAATGAGCAGAAATTCTGGGTTTTTTTCTTTTGGTATAATTTGTTGAAGACTTATTAAAGTGTTACTTTCTTTTTTGGTTACATTTTTGTTATGTGTGTGGGACCATTAATATATATTTCAAGACTCTTAATAAAGCCATTATTGCTAATACTTACACTTCAATGACGCTGTTTGGTAGTTGGAAGCAATATTCTAGAGCTTCAGTGACTCAGAGCGGCTGCCTCCCACAACTGAGGTCAATAGTTCAAATTCCTATATTTGGATACTTCATCATATGTAGGAAGACTTTGTCAATTATGTTTATTAAACCGGATTTTTAGTCTTTATAACACTTTTTACCACTACATACACTAGAGTTCAAATCCTATTTTTGGATATTTGATCATATGTAGGAAGACTTTGTCAATTGGCTAGAAGCCTAATTGATATGGGTTCCGAGGGCCTACGATTTAAGGTCGTTATCCGAGAAGACCCGAAAGGCAAAAGCAGCACTTTCTCCTCAATTATTTTTAAGACCCGGGTCTCGCAGCTCATAGACATGTGTGGTAACCACTAGACCACTACAGCTGGTTAGACCACAAGTAAAGTTTAGTAAAGTTTTTTTAGTTATAAGAACTTGTGTTTCCTTAGTAGTATTAGTACAATTATTTAGGACTAAATTCGTTAGTATAATTAGTTGATGTATTTTATTTAGGACCTGTAAACCACCTTTTGATGATGTTTTCCGTACAGACGTAAAAACGAGCCATATATAGTAATATAATATTTAAAAATAACAAAGTGTGTTTTTTTGTAGACGCGATTCAACAAGCGTTCACAGCCTGCACCGTTAATCAAAGATGTTTCGCAGATAGTAACAAGAAATTCTAGTTCTAAGAGTACTATGGAGAACCTAAGTGCGGCAAACTTGAGAAAAACGACGACCAATCTATGGCGCACTCGTCGAACTCCAGGAGAAACTCACGACTACGGTGGTTTACTATTGGACTCCAAAAACCAGACGTCAATTACCCAGGATAGAAATACTGGAGAACCTTTCGATGATTTATTTTCCCAAAGTGCTGGGAGTTTTTCATTACCATTGGAGGCAAGCGTTGAGGATGATGGGTTTTGTGAATTGAAAAACATAAAACAGGAAGAGGTTACTACGGAAATGGATGATCTAGAAAGAGAAAGAGGTTACAAAGAGAAAGAGATGGATGATCTAGAAAGAGAAAGAGGTTACAAAGAGAAAGAGGTTACCACGGAAAGAGATGATCTAGACTCCAACAAAGAGAAGTCCAAAACGGGAAAACAGCTTAAAACTCTCGTCCATCGTCTTGCGCCAACTCCGGGATTCGTCGACAAGAATTCCCTTCCTTCGGATTTGCAGAATCGAAGGCGCGTACGAAGGCTCGCTAGTCTGAACGCCGCAGCCAAAGTGAATGTGTTTTTTGAACCATCGAGCCCCCTGGCCGGTCGCTCTCTCACAGACATCATGCAGCACTCGAAGAAAGTCCAAGGGGGGGAGAGTGATTATGACGAGCAAAACACGCACCACGAAAAAACGAATGGTTTCATGAAAATGAAAGGCAGGCCTAAACTCGTGTGCATTTCGAAAAGCGATTCGAATTTTCTGAGTCCGAGTTCCGAAGTAGCTCGTCACCCCACCATTCGTATCACTGGGAAACTTAACAATGAGAATATCCCAAATGGTCGTAGTATGAAACGCGAGCAAGATGATTCAACGGACGTCTTTGGAGTAAAAAAAACAAAAATTGACCAAAACGGTCGCTACGCTACAATAATCACGAACAAACGGTTGGAGAAAGGCAAAGAAGTGGTTGATGTAGGTCTTCAGGTTGAGTTACCGAAGAAGGTTGCGGATAGACCGCCCGTCACCTCGGGTAACAGAACTACTTACTGTACATGTAGGCCATCAAAAACTCTTGATATACCTGTTAACAGCTACGTAAGCACGTACAGCAATGGCTCATTAGTATCGATTCCTCTCACCAAGATTCACAAACTCACCCCGCAGGTCCCAGAAAAACCCCCGCCGGAACTGACGCAGGGTGATTTGGCCTGTCGGAGTAAGCGAGTCGCCGGATTAAACTCGCGAGCCATGCTCAACGCAATTCTAACGGAAGATCGGAAGGTATCTTCTGCGCAAAATGGCACGAAGCAGCACAAAACCTACGTCAAGAAGGAGTTCTCTGAGCATGGCCTCAATAATACTGTGCCAAGCAAGTTGAAGATCCCGAAAATAAATTTTGCTGCCACTTCCACGTCAAACTTTAGTTCATTTTGTCGTGGAAGGGCTTTTGGAAGCCAGCAGGGAAAGACAATGACGGGATTACTGTGGCAAAAATCTGCCGTCCTTAGCCACGATGGCCCAAAGGTACTAGTAAATGTTTGAGGATTTTTCTCTCTTGGATCCCGGGAGCTTGGTGGAATATCCTCAATAAATATCATTATCATTAATGTCTTTTTTTAGCGAACAAACGGTTGGTTTTTTCTTGGCACTTCTATAATGAAACCATATTATCACGTAAGTTAAAATCGTCTAAAAAGATTAGTTTAAGTCGTTACCAACTTGGATTTGATTTCTATTTTATGGAACAAAGTTAAAGGGATACTCCAGCCAAAATACAAATGTAGTTGATATGAAAGATCTTACTGACTTTAGTTAATTAGTTTATTTCCAGTACACACATTTATCCAATAAGTCAATGCATGTGTGTCGTAAATTCTGGACATTTGCTTATCAAACAAACTGATATATCTCAAAAAGAAAGCGAAGAAACGAAAATCTTCAAAAGAAGTTACTTTATCATTTTAAAAGTTCTTCCAAATAAGATAATAAAAAAATTTGAGGTTATGGGCACTTTAACTAAATTGATAGGAATGCTGAAACTTTGGAAATAAACTAAAGTCAGTAAGATCTATCATATGAACTACATTTATATTTTGGCTGGACTATCCCTTTAAACAAAGCTGTTTTATGGTAGTTGTACAGTTGTACATTGAGCAATCTTTCTTGGATATTTTCATAGAATGACAATGCGGTGACTCGTAAATATTACAGTGGTATAAAAAGAAACAATGAAATGATACACGTGCGTGATTCAGTCTTGTTGAAATCAGGACCAAGACGAAAAGATCTTCCTTTTATTGCCCGTGTGTCTGGATTCTGGGAAGAAATCGAAGGTAAACTCACGTGAGATTGCGTGAGAATTTCTCAATACCAGAATTTCTCATTAATTCCAGAACTTCTCATTAATTACAGAATTTCTCATTAATTCCAGGATTTCTATTTAATACCAGAATTTCTCATTAATACCAGAATTTTCATTAATTCCAGAATTTCTCATTAATTCCAGGATTTCTCATTAATACCAGAATACATATCACTTCAATGACTTGACGACTATCAACTTAACTCAGATCTGACTTCATGTGTGTCTTTTTCTCTTCAGGGCCCAATGCTGGTGAGATGATGATGAGTGTGCTGTGGTACTATCGCCCTGAACAAACAGAAATGGGTAAACAACCCCATATTCACGGTGAGGTGGGTATAGATGTTCCCTTGTTTTTGTTTTTGGTGGGCTCTGCTCGAAACGTCAGTATTTCGTTCCTAAAAATCTCAGCAGTTCAACACCTTTTCGCTTTGAATATATACAAAACTCTGCCATGAGACGTCTTCCTTTGCTATATATACAAAACACTGCCATGAGACGTCTTCCTGTAGAGATTTGAGAGTCGGGGCGATGTATAAATATGTATACTATGATGTTAGACTGTTCTGACCGTGTCTCAATAGCTCAGTGGTTACAGCGTCGATGCGTTGATTCGTAGACCTTGGGTTCGGTTCGATTCGATTGGGGCAGTCAAATTTTCATATACTAATACATATATTTGACCATTAATAAATCCTCTCTTCATCTAAACAATAATACGACAAAACACAGTACAACAATAATAAATCTCGACTTATTATTTAAACTTATTTAAAAATGCTAACCCTTCAGAGCACATAGGCAAGTGATTTCCAATGGGCCGTTTGAACTAGTATATACCAAAGATTAAAATACAATATTACATAAAATAGTATTATTTACAAATCATTTGTTTCTCTTCAGAATGAAATCTTGGCGTCCCGTCATAAAGATGATAACAGTGTTGCTTGCATCGTAGACAAATGTCATGTTCTCAGTTACCCAGAATATTGTAGGTAGGTTGACCCGTGTCCGTCTGTCCGTATGTTCGTTCGCTCGCTCGCTCGCTCATGTATTAATTAATCTATTATTCATCCATCAAATTCAGCAGCATGATTAGTAGTTAGAGTCAAAAGCAGGGAGCACGCAACCAGTTAGAGAAAGGATAATTTTTAAAGTATTATTGATGACATTTAAGACTTTACATGGCCTTTCGCCATCTTACATAGGTAGTTTGCGTTCTTCCACCAATAGTTTACTAGCTGTCCCCACACTAAACTTGCTATAGCTTATGAGGATCGTGCGTTCTCCATCGCTGCCCCAAAGCTATATGGAACTCAATCGCAATCCAAGTCAGAACTGCAGACTCTCTTTCTAAATTTAAGAATTTTTGAAAACTTATCTGTTTAATGCTAGGTTTTCTTAAACTTTGTAAATAGGTACTAAGATGCGTCATAAAAATTATTATCTATTCTTTCAGGTACAGAGCGGCTGTCAAGCGTTCCCAAGATTCCCGTGAACCCTCCGCTACCCCGGTTCCTCCTGCCCAGCTCGCCGATCGTTCAGCGACACAAACTCCACTAAAAACTGATCCTAAACTGGTATTCTTCTGTCGAAAAATTTACGATCATAGAATGGGACGAATTATGAAGAATCCTTTTGTATACAATTCTAGTTAAGGTGATGGTCGATAAATGTTCCTTCTCCCTCGCTGTTTTCAGCTTAAAAATTCTCCATCTCATCATCAATTGCAAAACAGATTTTTTACTCATTATTTTTGTACTTTTTGGCAATTCTGCTCTTTTCGAGTTTTTCGAGACTTTTGAAGTTTTAAGGAGATCGAGGGGAGTACTCGATAAGAAAGAGACACTGTCTTGCCTTTTGATGGCGAACGTGAAATGAAAGGTTGTATCAGCGTGTTGTTTACGAGAGACCTTTGGATCTACACAGTTATAAAAGCAATATACATTTTAGCGTTTAAAACACTTCATTGTTTATAAAACAATGGTAGTGTCTGTGTTAGGGAGCTGTCATTAATTCCATCAGCGAGGGGAGCAGAAGGCAAAGTGCTGGGGCTACGAAAACTCTTTTGGAAAACCTTTGATGCGCAATGAAACCTTTTTGATTAGTATTAAAAGTAATCGAAGAAAACAAATATTATAACATTGGGATGGATATACACTATGTAAGTCCAAGAAATATCCATATCACACCCAAATAAAAGTTGTTTTGAGAACCCCTTGCCCCCAGAAATTATGTACATATATATAGTTTGGATTTCAGTGGTTCGAGACTAAGAGTTCAGGAATGCGAAAACCCTGCTGAAAACAAAGTTGATTGTTTTCCTTGCTCTATATGGCAGACTACCCTCAGTTCCCAGCACTCCTGTGTTGTCGCTATGAATGAAAATTTAAGATGTGCCACGAAACTAAAACAAAATGTATAGTTGGGTCATGAAACCATCCACAGAAATTTGGTTGGGTCACGAAACATCAACAACAATTTTCAGTTTTCCTTCTGCCCCCCTCCCGGGTGGAATTAATGACAGCTCGCTTAGTCGATTTTAAAGTGGCCTAAAACCTCTGAGGATTTTATATATTTGTAATCTTTGAATTCTCCTGAAAAAAAATGTAATATAGAGAGACCTCTTTCATAATGGTTGCCATTTTAAATATTCTCTTGTGAGGAAGTGAAAATTATTTTGAATTGTTGACACACAAACGAGGTCCTAAAGGCTAATTAAGATGCACATAAAGGAATATTTAAATTGGCCGCCATTATGAAAGAAATCTATATCTTGTCGGCCGAAAATTTCATCCTCGGAAGTGACGTCAAACAAGGTATAGTAATTCCTGGTGACGTCAGTTCCGTCAACTTTAACAGTAAAGTCTATGAAGATGACATTTCGGCCTTTTTTTCAGCAGAATTCAATGATTACAAATATATAAAATCACCACAAAGGTTATAAGCACTTGAAGCAAAAGATCTCATCTCTGCAAGTTACCGTCCTTACGACGTGAAAATGGTCAGAGTGGCGTTGTAAACAGAAACGAAGGCGGCGTTGAGATTACTTTTGGGAATAAAAACGGTTTATTCTCTTTTGTTTGGCATCAAGAATTCTTAGAATTATTTTATTTTGAATGACTTCGTTGTGGAAGTTGCCGTTGTAGATCTTAAAGAGTGAGTGTCAGGGTAGTGCTTTGCGCGCTTGTGTTTTTGTTTTCATACGAACTGATTGCAGTGGATCGCATCGTTAGAACTATAATTTGCATGTGAACTCTAGATTTATTTGGAAATGTTGAAATTGGAGTCCGATCCTGACTTTGGGGCGTTATGAAGTTAATGTTCAAGACGATTTGAACAGTTGCGGTTCGCTTGTTTGTGAACCACTGCGGGCCACGCACAACGCCGTTTCTGACGAACAAGCTGGCCCGGATGGCTTTAGTTCCTGAATCTTTGCAAATTCAAATGAACAAAACATCAGAAGAAACAAAATATATTTCTTTACTAGTCACTCATCAAACACTTCCATTCGCAAACTTATTCGCGCTGTTTCAGCAGCATAACCCGGTCTTCCACGCTTCGGAGGCGAAGCGCTCGTAGCAGCTTCTATGACTATGTAACGAAAAGATTACTATAGTAAATGATAAATTTTACGAAAATATCACAATAATTGATCACTCAGGTATATTTACTTCTTAGAAAACTTGAAAATGGATAATTTATACGAAGGATTGATCAAATATCGACGGATTCGTTTGTGAACTGAAATAGGCGTCCCATAAAATGGCCGCCAGGAAGAAAACAAGCGCGCAAAGCACTACCCTGACACTCACTTGTTTTGCGGGTGAAACTCGTCAATAATTTCAAAACCTTAATGGTTGTGATAAAATCGCGCTTGGTGTAGAACTAGAGGTTTACATATATGGTGGCGAGATGGTGCTGGGGGTAAACATGTTATGTTACGACTGAAAAGGATTTGTACAAGCTTATTTAAAAGAACTATATCTTTTTATTTAGCCATGAGAAGACCTACCATACTTTGTAGTCGATTGATATTCTATTTCAGTTTTCTTTTGACTTTTTTTGTTATTTTAAAACAACGCTTGTTCAGCTTAACCTGGAAATATTTAGCCCAAACCAAAATTAATGTGTGTCCGACCCAATATTTATATGGCCTCGACCCTTAGATTTTTCTGACAATTCTGGACTTGGACAAGCTTATGTTCTAAAAAAACTTAACATTTTCTCAACTGAAGACTTCGAAAACGTTTTAAAAAATAAAAACTTTCCTTACCTACTATACCGACCTAATTTTTTTAGCACGCTAACCTCCCGTACTGGTACGACGTTGATAAGCCCCCGAAAATTAGACCCCGAATATTAGCCCCTACATCTTAGTCGCCAAAATCAACGTAAGCATACGCTAATACGCCACGGTATATATATTCAAGGTTGATATTATTTTGTAATTGTTCACCTTAGCAGCTTCATTGTGTAATCAACTGTGTTTGTTTTTACTTATTTTACGTAAGAAAGAATGACCAATCAAAAATGAGAAAAATGCGCTCTATAGCCAATCAGAAACCACTTTAAAATGCGCGCGAAAAGTCGTCAACTTGCCACCGAATAAGATATGAGATAACGTTTTTAGCTGTTTATTCACTTTCTTGTTTTTATGGAGGATTTTCTGTCGTGTTTCTATCAACATTAGATAGTTCAACTGCTTATTACACCACGAATGAAAAACTAAAGGTTTGTGTACTGCCGAAATCTCTATTTGAATCGTAAGTCATTTTGAGTTTGACAGCGACTTCCGCGAACTCGTACCGGAGCTATTGTAAACCATGACTGATCGGCTGTTTTTTAATAAAACGTTTTAGGTTGGCCTATTTTTATAAGAATGGTAGTTAAACAACCTAATCGTAATCCCAAGGCTGTGCCAAGTCTGTCTCATGAACATGATGTTGGAACAGGAGACTTTTGATCAGCCAGCTTGTCTAATATCTCCCACTCCACGGAGGTGGACTTAATCATTTTCACACTCTTCCAAAGCCGTGATGTGTCACTTTCTTTTGTGTTTATATTTATATTGAAGTGCCACCCGTGCAACTCCTCCCACTCTGAATCATAAGTCTATGTTCCTGCCTTTCTCTTCCGCCAAGCACGATATTCATTATTGAATCCGATTGCGCACCATCCAGGTTAGATTTGATAAGGTAAGCGAAGATTAGCTGTGGTTTTAGTAATAAGTGTTGATTATATTGAAAACTCCACATGGTGGGTGGTTGGTTAAATCCCCGGCGAGCAATTTAGAGACCACCGTATTAGAGTATCGAGTTTAATATACACGCGACCTTTTGATCATTTTGTTTCGTATTTTAGGTTTGGTAAGTGTAAATATACATGAATGTGTTTAGTCAATTATTTTGGCATTTAAGAAAGATATATTCAAAGAAATATTTTTTGATATGGCTTTATATACAGTGACTGATACTCCACTGTCTGAGCCGAGGTGTTTAAGCCACTTATGAATGCAGACTAAAAGGCTAAAATTACCACTCCTTTCATTTATTAAAAATAAGAATTAAGCCACTCGGACTGTGGGCAGTTTTGAATTTAGTTTGCAAAAAAATCCATTGAGGAAATCGTGTTTAAAATTGTATCAAGCTGGGCATTATTATTTTAAGATGTCATATGTGTCAAAAATATTTACTGCAAAGTCAGCAAACAGCTGGTTTTGAATTTGGTCGTTATCCATCAATGTTATCTTGGTGTGGTCTTGGATATAATGAGTAGTTGTTTTCCTACAATAATATCTGAATGATATCTTTGGGTTCATCTAATATTAATATCAGTAATAGTCACAGAGGAAGGGAAGCCTGCATGTATTACTGTATATATCAATTATCAATTAAATTCTACTTCCCCATTGCAAAGTCTTAATATTCAATCCATGTGATTTTATAGCTATATTGTTATATTGGTAGCTATACAATATCAGGTCTTTTTCTTAGTCTTTATTTCTTTAAATAAACCTCTCACTTGCTCTTTCCTTTCTTAGGGGGGTGTTATTATGGAGGCGAGCCCTTGGCTAGGCCACTTTGCCGAGATTGTGCAATTACTACAATTTCTTGTTAATTTTCATCTTGTGTTTATATGAGAACCGAGCCAGCCCACCCAGCCGAGATCTCGGTTTGGCAAACCGGGTATTTTCCCATATAAATGCGATTGACCAGGCTGGCCTGACCTACCCGGGCTAGCAAGTCAAAGCTCAGTACACGCGACAAAGTTTATCTTGACCGATATTTTTTGGACAACTTTTCATTTCACAAGTTGTGTTTGTTCATGCATTGGTTAAAAATTGAAAAAGTACTCGTAAAAACGTGATTTTGGGCATCGTGGGAAAATAATTGCAGTTACGGTAGCTTGGTAAACACACAAGCCTGGGTAGGTGGGCTGGCCCTCCTCATGTAAACACAAATGAAAATCAGCTTGGTTACCTGGGCCAGCCCATGTACCTCAGGGCTAGCTCGCCTTCATATAAACACCCCATTAAATCCTTTTGTCCCCTTGTGTCCATTTGTTATCTTTTCTTAATTGGACACCACATTCTTGTCCTTTCAGTTGTAAATGTCAGTAATTTATTTTTCTGATATTATTTTTACAGTTTTTTAAACTCCAGTTATCGGAAATCCTGTATTTTGATATTTTTATAACTCATCAATTATTCTGGCTTCTCAAAGCTCCATGTTGTCCAACCGTGATTCCTAATAGCTCCGTTTGGTCACTCTTCCTTCTTGGACCTACACATGATGATAAAAGAGGGTGCTAATAATAACTCAATTGTCTTAACTTTAAACAATGATAGTTCAAGCCAGTTGTTGGCATCCAAAAGTAAGTGATGTAAACTGTTTAATTACATACTATGATACTTCAAATGTTGTGGATACACATAGGCTAAATCCTCCTCCAAACATCACTATATAAACATATATAAATGCAATTGTGACAAAATAACCCTAAATATCCCTATTCCTAACCCTAAATATCCCTATTCCTAACCCTAAATATCCCTATTCCTAACCCTAAATATCCCTATTCCTAACCCTAAATATCCCTATTCCTAACCCTAAATATCCCTATTCCTAACCCTAAATATCCCTATTCCTAACCGTAAATATCCCTATTTCTAACCCTAAATATCCCTATAATTCCTAACCCTAAATATCCCTAAAATTGTTGGACCTGTATCCACTTCAAGACCTAATATGGTGGTTAATAGTTATGGTCGATAACTTGTGGTGAACTCCCATACTCTTTATTTATAATATCTTGGTTTATTTTGTACTAATATTTAAGTATACCCTTACAGAAAAAGTCTATAGGTGCCTAAAGGGATCCTATAGGCAATGTTCCAATTGCCTACAGAAGCCTATATAGGCACCTATAGGCGTCTATAGGCTAATAGGTTTCTCTATAGGTCACCTATAGAAAATGTGCCAATTGCCTATAGAAGCCTATAGGTTTCCTATAGGTTGCCTATAGACATGTATATAGGAAGGCCTTTAGACTTTTTTGTTAGGGTAATTATTAGTAGGCATAGTAGCAGAGCTAAACCATAAATAATGATAATATAATGATGATGATGATGATGATGAAAATATTCTAATATATAATATAGTACTATATATTATATACTAGCTATATTCTATACTGTAAGAGAATATATGAAAATGATGGTGATGATGATGGTGATGGCGGCGGTGGTGATGGCGGTGATGGCGATGATGATGATGATGATGATGAAGATAAGCAGGATGATAATGATGTTGTATATTTTTCTGCATATTCAGAAGAGGAAAAATATAGGACAGACTCTTCCTCAGTTGAGTTGTGGATCAAGTCCTTGAAAGACCTTGGTGACCTCACAGATGACTATAGATCTGACCAGGATAATAATGGTGGGTACCAAAAAGATGGTGACTTAAATACATTACATAAAGTAAATGGTTAATTGAATTCCCAGCAGGGGTGTCAGCAAGGGGGGCTGAGGGATTCTTCTAAATCTGGTGAGGAATGCTTGGTATAATACTTTGGGTTAGGTTTTCGGGCATGTTTAGGATTAAAGTTTGTGACTTAGTTTTAGGGTTAGCACTACCAGAAACAACCATTAAGTTAGGTGGAGCACTTCTGCTGGAAACCAAGCTATTCTGCCAAGTTATTCCAAGCCATTTCACCGAGTTGTAGCAATGTCTGCGATGACGTCATCATTTTGTCCCCTCACTTCTCCAGGTCTGGCAACACCACTGCCTGGGTGATCATTGAATTTCTAAACAATGCATCTTGTAAAAATATCAGAAGATACTGGGTTAATTCAAATGATATAAATATAGAAGTAAGCTCTTCGCTTATAAGGCAAAGTGAAAAGGTGGTGAACTGCCGAAATTTTTAGTAACGAAATACTTACGTTTCGAGTAGAGCCCTTCATAAGTGGCGTGCGCGGTCATGTAAGCGCAGGCAAGCGCCGCTTGCCTATTCATTTTTGCGAAATAAAAAATTCTAGAGCGATTTAAATTTCTCTTTAATCAACGTATACTCGATTATAAAGTGTCTTTTGCGTTTGTGTGATAATTGCGGTTGTTTTCTCTGCGGGGAATCAAGTGGATTATAAACGGCTTATCTTCTTCTGTTATTGGTTGTTGTAATATATATTGCGCCCTGCTCGATCACGATCAATACTCGTGCTATTGCTTGATTATTAACCAAGGCAAGCGCACTTGCCTTCAGAGCTCAAAATCAACAATTGCGCATGCATTAAAATACGTTGGGAAGTTTCCAATTCGACGAATTTTCACTGAAGGCAAGCGGGCCAAGCGGCGCTTCTGAGGGCACTGCTTGATAGTTGATTGGTCAATAGGCGCGTTGTTCTAAATTATTATAAATACATATAAATAATGAAGAATAAGTCGTTGGTGAATGGTGATATAATTTGAAAGGTAATATTTAGTTCTCTGTGTCATTTATTTACTTATTTCCCTAAAAGTATTTATTGTTTATTTAATTGTTTAAACGCGCATTGAATCAGTGACAATCACAGAGATTTAATGTTTGCGGACGCGCGGTTTTATCAACCATGATTCAGCAACTGAAATACTCCAACGCTTCAGAATAGCCGAGACCCTTCCCGGATAGTCCAGAACATACGAGACACGGTTTCGTCGGTTTGCCATTATAAGATAAGACGTTATGTACCAGCATCTTGATTAATATAGAGAACATACCAGACACATAATTTGTTCGACGCATGCACGTTGACGGGACAACAAAATAAACGATCATGTTTAATTATTTAATAACCCTTCACGTGCCTTTTGGTGCGCAAATTTGGTGCAACTGTTTAATCATACAAATAATGGTAATCTTTAGTGACAACTTTCAATCTGTTTGGAAATATGCGCGACTTTATTTATGGTAAGCTGAGAACATAGCTGAGAAGCAATCTGTTTAGTACAACAAATGTGTGACACCTTCATGACGTAATCGATTAGGCGGTGCTCTGGTAGAATCAAGAATAAATATGTGTTTTTTATATCATCCAGAGCACGTGTATATGAACTTTATACTGTTATCAGCAATCACCAATATTATAAACTATTCGTTAATTCTTCTGATAGAGTTCTGGGCAGTCTTTCTACGTTATTTTTAACTAGCTGAAGAAAATATATCTACTTTTAACTCTTGACGCATGCAAAGCAAAGACCCAGTGAATTAACATGTTTATCCTAAAAAATATATGAATAATACCCTGCTCATCAGATAACTTTTTTGGAAAACTCGTTACTGAAATCGCTAGAAATGCACTTCTGCAGGTTTCGAAATTCAAAATTTTCGGGGGGGCATGCCCCCAAACCCCCCTAGGTCCTATCCACCAACTGGCCAGTTGAGCTTGCCTAACAATTCATGTCACCGCACGCCAGCATTGTGATGAAAGATTAACAGTCACCATCTTTAATATATTAATAAATTATTTAAATACAGTATATCAGTTAGGTGCCTATGGTGGTGATCTTGAATGAATTATGATCATGACTACTACCATAAATTTTCAGATTCCTGCAGTGACCAGGATGACTTGCAGCTTGGTGCTGATGCCACCAACCTTATGCTAAGAAAAAGACAGAGATCACAAAAGAATGGTGGTCCATCAAGGTTTGGACTATATTAACGTAATTGCACAATTTTTATCAAATCCCATGCAATAACCTAGGTCACCGTGAATGGACATTGAACTCACTGATTGGACATTATTACTGTTCCAATTGCCTATAGATGTCACTTTGGAATTAGCTAAGACAGTACAGTACATACATGCTACATAATGCTGTGGTCTAGTGGTTACCACACATGTCTATGAGCTGGGAGACAACAGGTTCAAATCCTGGGTCGGACCACCACTCGGTCTTAATTGAGGAAAAAGTGCTGCCTTTGCAATAATATCAGCAAATGGTAAGACGTTCGGGTCTTTTCGGATAACGACCTTAAACAATAGGCCCTCGGAACCCCTATCAATAATTGGGCTTCTAGCCTAAATCTACTAAACTATTGTACAAAAAGCTGATAGCTGTTTCAATCACTTGGATCATTTGTTATTGTATAATTCTCATATTCTGATAGTGTTCTCCTATAATCACCTTGATTACGTAAACTAATAATATCAATGGTTAACCAAGCATAGAAGTAATGAGAATAAAGGAAATGATCACCAAAGATAAACTGACATGTTTTTAAAACAACTTCTCCCAACTAGTACTATAAAAATGTTTGCAGACCAATAAGGAGAATTTATATGTTAATAGTGGGACGTTTTAAATACAATTTGAAATGATCCAGGGATTGGGATGATCAGAACAATTTTATTGCAACCAGGAGCGTCCCCCACTTTTCTTCAAGTCCAATTTTGAAATCCTTATAGATTTGGCGAGAAACGCTTGGTTGGGTGGTGGAGGGGTGTTAGCCTTCCACATAATACTTTGGGTATAGGTTTTTGGGTATGTTTGGGATCAGGCTTGGACTGGCTATTGTGCCATTGTGCCATAGAACAATGGCTGTCTATTGTTCTAACACGGCTAGCCATTGTTCTCTGGCATGATGGCACAATAGCCAGTCCGAGTCTGTTTGGGATTAAAATGTGTAACTAAATAGTTTTAGGATTAGCACTACCAGAAACCACCATATCACTAGTTTTAAATTAGGTGAAGCACTTCTGCTGGAAACCAAGCTATTTTGCCTGGTTTCCAATCCATTCTTGCAGCACCAAAACTGTGGAATTTATTACCACAGGAAATTAGAAGCTTTGAAATGTTAAGTAGTTTTAAGTCAGCACTTAAGACTTTTCTTTTTTAAAATTAATAGTTTTTTGTTCATAGTGGAAATATATGTAGTAGGCTTTATCTTATAATGAAACTGTAATTAGTTTTATAAGTAACTTAAGAGCATTGAGACTATTATATAATGCTCCTAATACGTCTTTTATTATTATTATTATTATTATTATTATTCGATGTCTGCGATGACGTCATTATTTTGTCCCCACTTCTCCAGGTCTGGTGACGTCACTGGTTGCAACCACTCTTTTTCAGGACAATTTTATGGCAATGGTCAAGTTTTTCTCTGATAAACGTTATTTTTCTTGTTATTCTTTGTGTTATGAAATAGTGACTCAGATGATAGTAAATCTTCACCAAGAAGATCCAGACATTGTTTTTTGCTAAATAATAGAATATCAAGTCAAACATCATTGGATAGTGATACCTCAGGACTGTCATCTGTTACCAGGTACGTTGTAGCAGGGGTGGTTGAGCAGTTTGCGTGGATGGGTGTATGCTTGGAATTATAAATCAGACATAGTTTGACGCTTTTAAAAGTTACTGTCCATGACCCAACGTTTCGACACTCCAATCTTGTGTCTTCATCAGGGATGATCGTTGTAAAGTTAGGATCCCTATTTATACCCTCATAGAACCGATTATGACGTTATCTATTAACAAGATGCAAATAAGATGCTATTTATTCCACTCCGTGCAATGACTGTGATCAGGAGTACATCGGTCTGACTAAACGTCAGTTTCGTACGCGTTTAAAAGAACATCAAAAGGCTGTTTTCTTTTCGAAAAAGGAAAATTCTGCTTTGTCGGAGCACGCGTGCGTAACCTACCATGAGATTGCGTGGGGAAATTCCAAAATTATTACCACTAATCCGCGGTACGATCAGAGACGTTGTCTGGAGGCTTGCTTAGCATATCAATAGCGCCCACGCCTAATCGCGATGACGCGGTGGTTTATTACCAGAAGCTTATTTGCATCTTGTTAATAGATAACGTCATCATCAGTTCTATATGAGGGTATAAATAGGGATCCTAAATGTAACTTTCCAACAATCACCCCTGACGAAGACACTAGATTGCTGATTGGAGTGTCGAAACGTTGGGTCAATGGACAGTAACTTTTAATGTTACGTTCAAAAAACTTTTTCAAGCCAGATTACACTCGTTTTCGTGCCGCTTGTAAGAAAAAATATGAAAGGTGCTAAGTTCTCAAAAGAACTGGATATAATATGATAAGGAGAAATAAGAGAACTTCAATGTGTCGAAAAATACTCAGGTAGACACATCGAAAGTACTCTTACTTAAGTACTCTTACTGAGACGATAGTATAGTGCGCTATATAAGAATGTATTATTATTATTATTTTTCGACACATTGAAGTTCTCTTATTTCTCCTTTTCATATCGCTTGTAATGCCACATTTGAGATGTGTATATGCGATGCCTTTGCAGAACTGAACGTAATGTTGTAATGCCATGCTCAAAGCTCATCAAGAAACAAGGAGACAACATAAAATTAAAATTTCCGAGATTAGAGATCTAACATCTCTTTGCTTCTAGTTAAGACATATACAAATAAAAAAAACAAGGCCATTAAGCTTAAAAGCTTTTGTTTTCCATAAAAAAATGTTATGCATGATAAATGTTATGATAATTGTTATGCCTCAAGAAGGCTAATCTATATACGCGATAATGGTTCAGTTTCAGCTCTGAGTTATTAATGTCTTTGACTTTGGCTAACTTTTTATGTAGTACCTATTTTCGCAAAAATTCTTCACAGAAATTGCCGGAAATGCACTTCTGAGCATTGCAAAATTATTCTTTCTATTTGAGCATGCCTCCATACTCCCCTTAGCGGGCTTCGCTAGATTTATGGCGATATATTAGCAACAGAACGATATATAGATATACGTTATGCCGTACTACCTCGTTCTTTAAAAAAACCGCTTTAAATTTCAATTTTTATTCAGAAAGTTAAGCGGGGTTTTTAAAAGAACAAGGTAATACATAATATATCTATCTTTCTGTTGCTAATATATTTGGACATGCAATTATAACCAGAGAACCACTGATATTAGTAATACTATTTTTCATTTAGCTAAATAGCTATTTTTGGCTGACGTATCATATAAGTATCCCGAATTCAAAACATATCCTAACCAACTCTAACCCTGAAACTAATACTGACCCTAACTCTTAAGGCCTGTTCAAACGTGGATGCTGTGTTTTAGCATATTTTCGCGTGAGAGTTGATTAGAGTTGAAATAACAGTTGGTTTTAATTTCGCATTTTTCTACCGATATAGTTTATTTGACGTTATTTCGGGATTTATATGAAACTTCACGTTATTTTTTCGTCCAAAGGCTTGTTCTCCTGCGTAAAATGTGTTTTGCTCAATACGGTGTAGGCAATCTTGGGGGCCAGTGGCCACCCCTGAAATCTTAAAGCCACCACGCGCCACTTAGCCTCTCTGTGGCTTCTTTTTTCCCAGTCAAATCGCTTCCAAAGGCTGTGCGAGCAATGTTGTCGCTAGGATTGCAGGGAAGTATAGAGATTTCCTCCCCTGGCGCATTTAATCTCGGCCAAAACCGTCTTCGAGCTATTTGACTCGGGGAAAAAGGAAAAAGAAACCACAGATCGAGTTGCCTGCGTAGGAGGCTACACGCCACTGGCTTCAGCGAAACAATAAATCAGATTTTACGATATAACTGTGACGTAGTTTTGCCTAATACGGCTAAATATTGCGGGTTATTTACGTTTCTATCACAACAAAGTAATGCGTTTTTGTTAAAATACAAATTAAAAAAATAAAAAGGTTGTTATGCTACCGAAGTTATAAATAAAAGATAGAGAACGTTTCGATAGAGAAAGCCTTTCTATGTTTCACTCTCTGACGAAGGGCCTTCGCTCGAAACAGTAGTCCACGTGTTCGTTATTTACCCCCTAGCCTCCTCCGCAGGTAACTCTGTGGCTTAGCTTCTTTTTTCCGAGTCAAATCGCTAATGGCAAGGCTGTGCGAGCAATGTTTTGGCTGGGATTGTAGGGACGTATAGGGATCGTGATGGGATTGATTGAGCCAAAAATGGCCAAAACAGCGTTGGAAGCTATATGTGAGTCGGGGAAAAGAAGCAACAGAGTTGCCTGCTCAGGAAGCTAATTTACCCCCAACCTTTTACCCTCAGCACTGTCGTCGCAACCCGCTACGTAGTGATCAATGATTCATGATCGTTATCATCAGTCTCGTGCAAGGTCTGCACGCGGCGGCAAAGGATTTGCCTGAGAGGTTTTCGGTTAAGAATGAGTACAAAAAAACTGAATTATATAGCTGTTATTTATTATATAGCTATTACTTCATGTTCTTGTTTGTTTTAGCGCTGTTTTCTTTGCTTTACTTTACCTCTTAATCGGTTCGTGTTTGCACCTGTTGGTATTCGTTCCGAATGAAACATTCGTTGTATGTTCTTTTGCACTATAAACAGCATTAAATAAAACCAACAATAATGTTCCAGCATGCTTCGTTGTTCGGGATTTCTCAATGAAGATGCCCAAATCAATAAAATGTGCCCAAATCAATAAAAAAATATTTTCGCGCCGAAACAGTCACAAAATCCGTAACAGCCCACGGGCATATGGCAAAATACGGACTGCTATTAACCAATCATATAACGCGATTCCACCGGAAGTAACCCTGTGATATAATAAATGTAAATAACCTAACTATAATCTAATGCTGTATGTTTTTTTTCTTCATTGAAGCAAAGAAGCATTAGCTCTCTAATACATTTTAATATGATTCTTATTCTTTTGTCACTTTCATATTAAGATTAGGTTGGTGCCGAGTGGGAAGATAATATGTTCATCATGTTTAAGAAAATAATATTTGGAAAACTCCTTATTGTTCTCATTATAGTGTGTCAAGTCTTCTGACTGCGAGGGAGTCTGATCCAGAAGAAGTTTTGAAAGGTTTAGGTTTTACTGGACCAAACGTTTTCGACAATATACCTGACAGGTTTATAACTTCCGGTACGAAGTGCCAGGGGATTGACGCCAACCAGTTCCTTGCTACTCTCCAGAAAGATTCAATGGACTCTTCGTGCAATGAGGTAAGTTGAACACTTAATTTCCCTGCACTATTCTCATCGTGATAAATTATTTTCACTTATCAGGGTCACGAAGACGAAAACGCGATTACCGTTTCTCATTTGAAGTTGCGTTTTGGGAGCGTGAAGCATCGTCCAATATCGTTTTGTTATTATTTAGAAATTACAGCTTTTAAAAAAATGGCGGATTAGACAGCAGTAAACTTAAATATTAAAGCTTTTCAGACATTGCCGGGAGCCGCTACAGCTGAACCGCCGTATATAGCGAGCTAAAAATAGCGCAAGGTGTTACAGCACGTCGGCTGTAGCAACGCTGAATATTGTTGAATGGCTGATCATGGCTGAATATTGTTCAATGAACAATTATGTCAATGTTGTTTAGTATTGTTTCAACAATGTAGCTATATCCACTTGCTATATCCACTTATTATATCCACAATGTTGTTTATATCCACTTCAACAATGTTGTTCGCCATTGACGAACCAACAATGGTTGATCACAGTTATTCATTATTGGATTAGGAAAAGACAACAATAAAGATAGAGCAAGCGTGTTTGCTACTGTTATGTATTATTGAACCTTGTTAACAAGCTTTAACAGTATTGACGACTAAACAATGCTGTTGACAACCTTGTTGACAACATTGTTTACATTTGGCAGAACAACATCATGTCCACAGCTGGCTGCTGCAGAGCACAACATTGTTCATGCTGTTGACAACATGCAACCGCGTTGTGGCATAAGGTAGCCCAGACACATTGCGAGTATGAATAGATATACATAGTTATATTATTATTTTTTTATAATTCATTTATTTACCGCATAAAAATGCATACTGCCAGCCTGTAATTGTTCATATCCTCTTTCATTACATCAATATATTCTATATGACTTGTTTATAGCTCATAAAGCTTAGCAGTGTTTCAAAATATTCATCACATACACTGCTACTCGATATTACCCCCTGCGGTGTTCATCTCGCTTAACCGTCAGATAAACATTGTTATATTACTATTTTTACCGTAAAATATACAGGAAAATCAAATTTACTGTTAAGACTAACTGCCTACTTAATATACCATGTAAGAGGGAAAATTCACACATATACTTACGATTAGACGACTTTAAATCACGAAAACCTGGTCGACTTCAAACGTGATTTAAAGTCATCTAATCGTAAGTATATGTGTGAATTTTCCCTCTTACATGGTATATTAAGTAGGCAGTTAGTCTTAACAGTAAATTTGATTTTCCTGTATATGTTACGGTAAAAATAGTAATATAACAATGTTTATCTGACGGTTAAGCGAGACGAACACCGCAGGGGCTGATATAGAGTAGCAGTGTATGTGATGAATATTTTGAAACACTGCTAAGCTTTATGGTATATAAACAAGTCATATAGAATATATTGATGTAATGAAAGAGGATATGAACAATTACAGGCTGGCAGTGTGCATTTTTATGCAGTAAATAAATGAATTATAAAAAAATAATATAACTATGTATATATATATATAATATATATATATATATATATATATATTATATATATATATATATATATATATATATATATATATATATATATATATATATATATATATATATATATATATATATATATATATATATATATATTTACTCGCAATGTGTGTCTGGGCTACCTATGGCGTTGTTACGCGCCGTGCGTAGGAAGATGTTTTAGGATATAGGGGAGGGGGGCTTGTCGAACGCACCCTGTAGGGGGATCCTGGGGCATGCTACCCCGAAAAATTGTTGATTTTTTCTAAAACGCGATTTCCTACATTTTGGGGTCAGTTTTGCAACAAAATATTGTGATCATAAACAGCATAATTTTAATCTACCTTTACTTCCTTCGTCAATATCTGACTAGTTTCTGGAAACTAGTTGTACATGGTGCATGTTTGAAACTTGTGTACGAGAAAGTGCAACCCGCCCTGTCAATTTTTTTAAAATCTATATGCTTGATAATTAGCCTATATATACAGTAGTTTAGGGTGAAAAAACATGCATACTATTGCTGTGTTTATGACCTGGGCCTGGCCTACAATTTTGTAGCAATAAACAAGCATTACTATGTATACTTGTCAGTGTTAATACTTAATATACACACTGCTGTAGTGAATAAGGGAGAGCTCGGGGGGAAACAGACAATACAGTACATGGATGATTGTCAAGCAAGCTCGTTGTCAAACATGCGCCGTGGTTTTGCTCTGAACAGTCCACGTTATCCTTTTTGTTTGTTTGGTTCTTCGCGGGGTTCTTCATACTGAGGAGAACCTGGTGGCCTTGTTACGTATTGCAACGGATCTTTTCCTTTTTTTTAAATTAATAGTTTTTTGTTCATAGTGGTAATATATGTAGTAGGCTTTATCTTATAATGAAACTGTGATTAGTTTTATAAGTAAAATTAACAATATATTGTTGTAAGAGCATTGAGACTATTGTATAATGCTCCTAATACGTCTTTATTATTATTATTATTCCTACGACCATGGCGCGGTGTACCTTGACATTTATTTTAAACCCATTGTTAATTAGCTATTACAGTTGAAGGAAAGGTTATGGTATAAATTTCGAATCATATACTTTCAAGACCCACCGGGATCAGTTCCGAAAAGTGCAACTTCAAGGCCTTCCAGCTGGGAATTGAACACGCGTCCCTCACGGATCTCTATAGAAGTGCTCTAAACCATTGAGCTACAGAAAGCCTTAAGCTTAGCCAAGAGTTCAGCAAATTTTCAGCAAGTTGTATGTTCGCGGCAAGGCCGAGAATCCCGCGCTAGGGAGGTGTGGGGGCATGCACCCCATAATTTCGCAAGGCCGGCAGAAGTGCATTTCCGGCGATTTCTGAGAATAATTTTTGCGAAAATAGGGCACGAAGCCATTTCTAAAATATGTAAGATTACAAAGGGGGCATCTGTACACCAGTACATAAAAAGTTAGTCAAACACAATAATAACTCAGAACTTTTCCTTTTGTACGAAGCCTGCAATGCTGCTATCCGGCTGATAAATCGTATCTACCCCTGCATCGCTTTGAAAGCAACTTTTTTGCAGCGGATTTGAATGCCACTTATTCACCGGATTAGTCAGTTATCCGGCCTTTGAACAATTGGTCATTGTTAAACGAATAAAGTTGTCCTTCAGTAGCATTTTAATATGAATAAAGTATAAAATCAAATGTGGCAAAAATAAAATGTAAAATATATGTGAAATACTGTAAAATATTTATTAAAATATGGTCAAGCATTCGCCGTCATCAGAAAGTTTAAGTTTATTAGATTTATCACTATTTTAGGTGAACGGAATACCCCAACAGGCTAGAAGCCCAATTAATAGGGGTTCCGAGGGATTACGATTTAAGGTCGTTATCCGAGAAGACCCGAAAGTCTTACCATTTGCTGATATTATTGCAAAGGTAGCACTTTCTCCTTGATTATTTTTAAGACCCTGAGTGGAGGTCCGATTTTGTCTCCCAGCTCATAGACATGTGTGGTAACCACAAGGCATATTTTAAGGATTTTGGAGTGGGGGCCAAAACAACGATAAGGCCCAATAATCTCGCGGCAAAGCCGCGAGCCCGGTAGCGGGGTCCTGGGAATCCTCCCCCGGAAAATGTTTAAATCTAGAGTCTCTGAAATGCCATTTCCTGCATTTTGGGTGGAGAGAGATTTTACATAATTCTGAATATTATAAAACGTCCTAGAAAATACACAAGAGTGAAGACTACACACTTTTAACTTAGTACAGTGTGTACGGAATATTGCTTGAAATAAGTTACTAAAACAAGATTTGGAAAAAGTGTTTTAATGTATTATGTACTACGTTGACACACTTGTACTGAAGTGAAGTTTAACTGTTATCTCAAGTTAATGTTGTAGTTGTAATGCACTTGTATTTCAATATTAAATTAAACTTATATACATGCTATACGAGTAAAAAGTTTACAAGCATCCAGTTGGATCTCTGAAAATATTTTTTTGTTTTCGCTTCTGATAGCCGCTTTTTTCATTCAGCTTTTGGCTATTTGACGCCATTTTGAAATTTGATAACGTTTCACATGCGCCCGCACTACATTGGGCCATGCATTAACTGCATTACTTTGTGTAACTTAAATAAAGATCGTTTTGTTCAAGGTCTTCAAACTTTATAGCTGAACTAAGTGAACTTAGCATTGTTTCGTCAAAGAATCGAATCATTCACACTGTGACCGACCCAATGTATTGCCTGACATGTCTGCTGTAACGATTTAAGTAGGTAATGTGCAGAAAAGGGAGAGTGGGGGGGATTGGTAACCACTAGACCACAACAGCTGGTTGTCTACTCTTGACCATATTTTAATAAATATTTTACACAGTAGCCCTTGGCCTCATTTGATTTTATACTTTATTCAACTTGTCATTGTATTCCTATTTTTACGTATATTTGACATGTCCTCCGTTCTAGGACTGTGATCTTCCTCCCTGGATGATGGCGAGAGTGGACGACATCCCGAAGCAGTTTTTAGGATCTAGCAACGCGACATGTTTAGCTCATTCATCAGAGTCGTCTTCTAATGTCCTTCTCGTAAATGAACCAATATCAAACCCTGATGGTGCTAACACAGCTGAGCCTGGTCCCCGACCTCTCAAAACTCTACCATTTCCTTCAAAGTTCGGTACATTTCTTGAACCTGTCAGCGAAGAACTGGAGCTGTCCTCTCAGGGCAGTGTTAACGGCTATAGCCCTGTGACCATCAAGAATGTAAGTTTCGAAAGTAACCGTTCGTCTACGTTG
Organism: Chrysogorgia sp. JL179-B06; assembly: GCA_035772405.1. Lineage (NCBI taxonomy): Eukaryota > Metazoa > Cnidaria > Anthozoa > Scleralcyonacea > Chrysogorgiidae > Chrysogorgia > Chrysogorgia sp. JL179-B06. The sequence continues at coordinate 959,157 of JAYKKM010000422.1, forward strand.
AAGGCGAACAGCCACGACGAGCCCTCGGAGGGTCTCATGAAAATTCCATCGCTCAAAGATTTGTGGGAGACGCAGCCTAGTGAAACCGATTTCAACTCGAGCGATGACGGATCCGGATGTTATGAGGTTCTGACAGACGATGTGGTGGAATACACGCCTGGAGTAAATTCTGTCGGGCGTATGGACCAGGGTCAAGGGCCTGAGGATGTGTCAGAGGCTCGAGGCGATATCCAGGGACCAGAGGGTCGAGACAATATCCAGGGACCAGAGGGTCGAGATGATATCCAGGGACCAGAGGGTCGAGACAATATCCAGGGACCAGAGGGTCGAGACAATATCCAAGGACCAGATGCTCGAGGGATAGACGGAGTATCTAAGGTTGCGGACGACAATCTTAGGCTACACGAAGTCCCTGGAGGTTATGATGGATCATGGGATGCTACTGAACAGGACCAACGTATTCCAACTGTATTGGATTGCCTAGCTGTTGACGAAATGCCGATAGCGGAGGATGATCCTGTTTCGTCTGATGACGAACCAGAGAAGACGGAGCAGCTTTCAGTCGAGATACCTGCCAATCATTCGTTAACTTTAGCACAAGACCACAAGGACGTGAAAGAGATCGTATGTGCAACTGAGACATCACAGGTAGCGAAAAAATCCCCATCACCTCAAGCTGGAGGTTTAAAAAATACCCTTCCAATTGTTACAATTACTAGTCCTGGTGCAACCCGTAAGGCATCAACATTACTACTCCCTGATCATGGCAAACTGAACCTTCCACAAAACAATGGTGAAAAACCAAGTGTTTCAAAACCCGATAACAATGGGAAACAAGACATTGGATGCAAAGTGGGACCAAAGAAGACGTTGCAGTTAAATTTGTATAAAAAATGGGTCATTACAGAAATGGCTATGCACCGTCAGATACATATTTCAAGCAATACACAACAGAAAACACCGTTAAAAAACTTCAACACAAAACATGCAAATGTTATGGTTACAAAGAGAACCCATTTTCCAACCCAAATTGTTTTACCTCAAATTCATTCTCAAATCGAATGTTTTATCAACGTTGAAGCCACCAGTGATGATAACAAATTTCAGAGGACACCATCTGCCGCTATATCATTATGTTGCAGTGAGGCTAGCAGCGGCTTCGTCTCCATGGCAACTCACTCGAATAACTCTACTCCCACAGACGAGCTCAAAACAAGTAACTGTGTTCCTGATAAAAAAGGTCTTGAAAAAAATCAGGGAGAAAGATTAGATGCTGAAGGCTGGTGTAAAAATAATGGAAAGGAACAATCGTTTAGTTGTCGAGAATATTACGCTAAACGTGATTCTGTCAACTTTTGTTCGAGCGCTCCAGGGAGAACGGACTATGGTGAACTGTTAAATAATGAGGTGTCTATTGAGGTATGAAAATATTAAGATTTGTATTCGGTGTTTCAGTAGGGTATGTGTTATATATATACATACACTGCTGTAGTGAATGTGGGAGAACTTGGAGTAGACAGACGATACATGGACGATCTTCAAGCTCTTATCCTCCTGAGTCCTGGACAGGAATCGAACCTGTAACCTTCTGATTTCCGGTGAGGATTGCTGATATATGATGACTGTCGCATAGGTAGTACATATATCAATCGAACCAATACATCATTGTAACTTTCGCTCTCCATCTGAGTCTCAGTAGCTCAATGGTTAGAGCGTCTCACCGGTAATCAAGGTTACAGTAGCTCACTACTTTTATCTCACTATTTCATTAGAGCAAGTGGATGGATGAGTTGGATGGATGGTGATTGAGTTGGACGGATGGTTGGATGAATAAGTTGTATGGGTGGTGAATGAATTGCTTGATGGATGAGTTGGATGATGGGTGGTGGATTGGATGATGCCATCCATTGGATGATGGATGAGTTGGATGAATAAGTTGGATGGGTGGTGAATGAATTGCTTGATGGATGAGTTGGATGATTGGTGGATTGGATGATGCCATCCATTGGATGATGGATGAGTTGGATGAATAAGTTGTATGGGTGGTGAATGAATTGCTTGATGGATGAGTTGGATGGATGCATGCATGCATGAGTTGGATGGATGGTGATTGAGTTGGACGGATGGTTGTAATGAATAAGTTGGATGGGTGGTGAATGAATTGCTTGATGGATGAGTTGGATGGATGAGTTGGATGAATTGGATGGATGAATGAGATGGATGAATGAGATGGAATGAGATGGATGAAGTATTGGATAGATAAGTTAGTGGATGGATGAGTTGGTGCTTGGATGGGCGGGTTAGTTGGAGAATGATGAGTTGTTGGGTGGATAGATTGGTGAATGGTTTTAACTGCGATTCAAGAAAGATCGTTTTCATCCTGCATGTACTGTGTTTCAGGGAGAACTGGATGGATTACAAAGCTCGCTAAAAGGAGTAAAACTCTACAAAGCTGGGATTCATTTGATGCAACTAGCTTCCTCTATTGAATATTTTAATAATCCAGAACCCCAACCTGTGTCGTAAGTAGCAGAAAGTTAATATTAAAGTGTTTATGCAACGAAAATTTTCGACTTTTTCTTTTTGGCATCGTCGAATTTTTCAGTCACTTATCTCTACTAACATTTTAATGCTTTGCGGAGCTAGTATTTATTTAATACTTCGTGTGTTTTTGTTTTTCAGACGTGCAATTAAATCCACACAAGCACTGCTTGTCCCTATTCAAAATGAACTAACCCATTTGGAAGAACATATTCTTTACCTTCAAAAACAGTTAACAGAACTTGTATGTTGAATACTAGAACTTTCTTTAAGGCCTAAGTTCATGTTTGCCCGCTATCTTTAAGCATAGTCAATCGAGATATGGTCTGGAAACTCGGCAAACTTCAAAGCGACTATAATGAGCTACGTTTTGATGTTGAACCGTACCTTACACCGTGCACATCCTTTGTTTTAGGTTTATTGATATTTAAACAACACGGTTGAGCGATTAAGCCCAAACGATTCTATTGGATGATTGCTTCATTTTACTAAAATACAATAGGTTCAGTGACCGTGCACCGTGCACAAAATTGCATAAAGACGAACAAAAAGATAGAACAAAGACTTTAGCTGAGTTTCCAGACCATATCTCGATTGACCATGCTTTAAGTAACTTAAAGTGTCCCTAAACTCAATTTTTTTATTTAAAACGATAAAGTAACTTCTTTTGAGGATTTTCGTTTCTTCGCTTTCTTTTTGAGATATATCAAACAAATTGAAACATCTTCGAAAATCTTCAAAAGAAGTTACTTTATCATTTTAAAAGTTCTTCCAAATAAGACTAAAATTTTTTAAGTTTAGTGGCACTTTAAAGTCCCTATCATTGGCCAACGAGTAGCAGCAGAATATACTGTTAGTATGTATCCGAAATGATGACTGGGTGACGTCACACTAATTAGCATTTCAGCATAGTCAATCGAGATATGGTCTGGAAACTCGGCAAACTTCAAAGCGACTATAATGAGCTACGTTTTGATGTTGAACCGTACCTTACACCGTGCACATCCTTTGTTTTAGGTTTATTAATATTTAAACAACACGGTTGAGCGATTAAACCCAAACGATTCTATTGCAAAAATTCACAATTTGCAAAAGCCCGTTTCGTCGAAGAAATGTTTGAACGTTATCTCGGCTAATATTTAACCGATTTAAACTCTGAAAACAGATTTGGAATTAGCGAATCAACATACATAAGATACGTGTTTACTATATTACGAGAACGTGAGTACCCTTCGTAAAAACGGCATATGTACTTATAAATTAGTCGGCTATAAGCTGGTCACTTCGTCGTATTTTATTTTGAACGTTTCTAGATCAATATATAACCGTTTTCAATTCTGAAAACAGATTTGGAATTAGCGAGTCAAAATATATATTCGGATTTCTATTTCCTCAAAAAACTGTCTCTTTTTGAAAGAATTTTTTTGAATTGTTCGGTTTGAATCGGTTCAATTTCAATATTAATTCAAATGCTGAGTATCTAGTTACCAGGACCAAATTTTCCTATGTCCTGCGGACGGCCGTTGATGCATATATAAATATAAACAAATAAACTGAATGTGAGACTGGAAACGCTAGATTTCCCGCGATGAGGGACTAAACGCCGGTCGGTATTAGCGCCCTCAGGCCTTCGATTGCTTCATTATACTAAAATACAATAGGTTCAGTGACCGTGTACCGTGCACAAAATTGCACAAAGACGAACAAAAAGATAGAACAAAGACTTTAGCTGAGTTTCCAGACCATATCTCGATTGATTATGATTTCAGACAAACCAACCTTTATATCAACGCAAAGCTGAAATCATAAAACATTTTGACATTGAAATTAAAAATTAGGAACTCATAACTTTGATGGATAATAAATGGTGTGTTATTTTGCAGAGAGATCAGAGAAAAAACTTCAATGAGGAAAGACTGTGTCGAGAAAGTGACTTTTCAAATGTTGTAAGTATTACGTCATGGTTAATATGCTGATCTCGAAATAAAGACTGGATCGAGCAACTATTGTTCTGAAAATAAAGCCTGAAGTAGCTCGTGGCGGCCATCTTGTTGGGACCACGTTATATAGTTTTACTATAGGCGATAGAGACTATCTGTTTCTGATCTTTTAATATACTAAAATGAATTAGTTGTCGAAGGTTTTCCCATAATATAGAACACAAACTGAGGCTCCAGTTGGGACCACGTTATATAGTTTTACTATAGGCGACTGAGACTATCTGTCTCTGATCTTTTAAGATAATAATTTAGAACACAAATTACGGCCCCATTACAGTAACTATGAAGCCGGAAGTAGCGCGTGGCGGCCATATTGAGTGACCACAGTGGACTCCAATATGGCCGCCACGCGCTAATCCCGGCTTCATAGTTACTGTTATGAAGCCGTAGTTTGTGTTCTATATTATGGGAAAACCTTCGACAACTGATTCATTTTAGCATCTTAAAAGATCAGAGACAGATAGTCTCTATCGCCTACTGTAAAACTATATAGCGTGGTTCTTTCAATATGGCCGCCACTCGCTACCGGCTAAGCTTCATAGTTACTATTATGAAACCGTAGTTTGTGTTCTAAATTATTGGAAAACCTTGGACAACTGATTCATTTTAGCATCTTAAAAGATCAGAGACAGGTAGTCTCTATCGCCTACAGTAAAACTATATAACGTGGTCCTTTCAAGATGGCCGCCACTCGCTATTCCCGGCTTCGTAGTTACTATAATGGAACCGTAGTTTGTGTTCTATATTACGGGAAAACCTTGGACAACTTATTCATTTTATCATCTTAAAAGATCAGAGACAGATAGTCTCTGTCGCCTATAGTAAAACTATATAGCGTGGTTCCTTCCAACCTCGTTCCCAGGGCCTTATCTCCGCTCGCCGCCCGCCCCTTCAAGATGGTCGCCGAGAAATATTCCCAGCTTCATTTTTTTCGCAGCATCCAAACAATAGTTGCTCGATTAGAGCTCAGTGATTTTAACGCACGACCTTCGTTTCCATGCTGCCCGCATCTTTAAGAACAAGGTCTACCTGCAGTCATGATTAACTTAAGTTTTTCTTGTTTTTCAAAAAGACGAGACAGTTACTACACGAGCAGCTTAAGATGTTCAACATCATATCAAATTCCGTTTCTCCATCCTCAACACCAAACACTCATCTCTCTTGTGAAGAAACTCCTCCCACCGCATCCACAGAAGATCCTGGACTTCGAAACGACGTTAAAAAACTGGTCATAGAAATACAAAAATTGCGTCAAGAAAATGAGGATCGTCATTCACTAGTAAACTTTTAAGATTTTTTTCTTTTTAGTTTAGTTTATTAGATTTAATTATCACTCTTAGGTGAACGGAATACCCAACAGGTTAGAAGCCCAATTATAGGGGTTCCGAGGGCCTACGATTTAAGGTCGTTATCCGAGAAGATTTAAGGTGTGTTTTATACCCCTTGCGATTAGTCGGCCTAATTTATGATTTAGACGCATGTTAAGAACGAGGAACTGTCAGCGGAATGATTTGTGGGCTCATAATCCTTACTCTTCTTCTATATCTCGTTACTTACCATGCATCTAAACCATAAATCCGCCCGATTAATCGCAGTGTGTATACCGTTAAGGCCCGTTTACACAGGCGATTTTTGCTGCGATGTTTCTGACCATGACGTATGCGATATAGTGGATAACTCACTAAAGTATTGAACTGCACAAATGATCTGCACAAATGATTCAATACATTCGTAAGAAAGAAACTGTCCATTCTATCGCATGTCTGTGAGAAAGCCGCAAATACGAAAAACTGACAGCCTCGCTACACACCTAGCCACTCCGAAGCAACAATCCGATAACACCTTGATCCTAACCTTAAACCTAACCCTAACCATAGCTAACCCTAACATATCCAAAAATAAAGACCAGATAAAAACAGAAAGGTCCTTTTGCGTCATCCTTTTTAGCCATATCCAAATACATAGCCCTAATGTTCTATACATTGGTGTATATGTTTGGAGAACTAAGTTGTGCAGTCGATGGGGTGGGGGTTTGTGAATATGACCCCCCATTTTAAAGTGCCCATAACCTTAAAATGTTTTATTGTCTTGTTTGGAAGAACTTTTAAAATGATAAAGTAACTTATTTTGAAGATTTTCGTTTCTTTGCTTTCTTTTGGAGATATATCAGTTTGTTTGATATGCAAATGTCTGGAATTTCGTCACACATGCCTAATGTTTATTAGAGAAATGTGTGTATCTCTTTCATTCTCGTACGAAATCCTTTAAAATAGAAGTTTGGTGTTGTGGGAGAAACGCCCACACGTGTTATTCACACTTTAGTGTTTTTATTTTCATGAACGCAAAGATATATAACATTCTCTGATAACTCATTATGCATGTGTGACGAAATCCAGATCAGTATTTGCATATCAAACAAACTGATATATCTCACAAAGAAAGCGAAGAAGTGAAAATCGTCAAAAGAAGTTACTTTATCATTTTAAAAGTTCTTCCAAATAAGACGATAAAATTTTTTGAGGTTAGGGGCACTTTAATGGTTTGGGTTTACGTATTACGATGGTGGGTTTACAATTTAATGGGGTTGGGTTTACGTATTAAGATGTAATATAGTACCTTTCATTACACGAGGCTGAATTTTTCTTAGGGTTGGGTTTATGTCAGATGTCATTTGTTGTTCTTTATGGTACTGTAAGTACCTTGCAAGTTACAAGAAACTGCCAGGTAATATGATACGACGAATACATTTTTGTTTTAGGCTAAGAATGAAATTCTGAGCGAAGTAAGGACGGAGATCAAAAACTGTTTCAGCGAGTTTCTTCCAAACTTTGAAAGGAAAACCTGATTCGTCGAGAACCTTAATGGTGGTGACCCTAGAGGAATGATAGATGAACGAGTTGCACTGCTCGGCCCGCTCAGTTTTGGCAGGTAAATTATGTCATCGTAGTTCAGATCTGTGGCGGATGGTACATTTGCGTTGTGATCGCTACAGACTGCGAAACAGACTCTCATTGGCTTTCGCAGGCTGGGGAACTAAAAATATCTTAATGGACATTGGAACAAAAATCATAATTTCAAATCTTTCACTCTCTGACTTAACTAGCCTGGTTCACACGTGAGCATAAACATAAGGACAAAACAAAAGGAAAAACAAAGGAATGAAGTCAAGCCTGCGACATGATAAGGATCGTCATAAGCATAATATCATATAGTCCAAACATAAACCAAAAGCAGAATAAAAGATGAAACAAAGAAAAATTCTCGTTGTTTTGCCTTCGTAAGTCCCAGAGGAGAAGTCATGCTTTGTTTCGTCTTGTGCTTATGTCGCTAGTGTGAACTGTAATCCAAATAAATAAAACTTAAAGTGCCCCTAACCTCAAAATTTTTTATTGTCTTATTTGGAAGAACTTTTAAAATGATAAAGTAACTTCTTTTGAAGATTTTCACTTCTTCGCTTTCTTTTTGAGATATATCAGTTTGTTTGATATGCAAATATCTGGAATTACGTCAGACATGCATAATGAGTTATCAGAGAATGTTATATCTGTTCATGAAATTAAAACACTAAAGTGTGAATAACACGTGTGTGCGTTTCTCCACAACACCAAACTTCATGATTTTAAAGGATTTTGTTCGAGAATGCGGAAAGATATACACATTTCTCCAATTAGTCATGAATGTGTGACGAAATTCAAGACATTTGCATATCAAACAAACTGATATATTTCAAAAGGAAAGCAAAGAAACGAAAATCTTCAAAATAAGTTACGTTATCATTTTAAAAGTTCTTTCAAACAAGACAATAAAACATTTTGAGGTTATGGGCACTTTAATTACTCTTGTACAAAACAAATAATCGGTACAAAGTGTTATATAATCACACGTAACACTCGTAAGTAAATGACTGTCCTAGTATTCTGATGAATGAATTCACTACATAACATGTATACCAGCTGGATAAGAAATCAGTCTGACATAAACGCAATGTATGAACGTAGCTTAATGCGTCAATCTTCGCCGCTCCAAATAAATCTACCGTAACCAATGAAATCTGCCGCGCCACTCAATTGCTTCAAGCGCGTACACATTGAAAGATTAGCATTCGAAGCAGGCCCAAGGCATAAACGTCAAGAATCCATGCAAACACTGTCATCAGTAGCAAAGTGAAAAGGTGGTGAACTGCCGAGATTTTAGGAGCGAAATACTGACGTTTTGAGCAGAGCCCTTCATCAGAGTAAGACCAAGTAGGTTCCGCTCGAAACGTCAGTATTTCGTTTCAAAAATCTCGACAGTTCCAGTCGTTGGACGCGTGCGATCGCACGCGAACGCGTTGGCACCACTGGTTGGCACACGTGTAAACCCAACGTAACGCAAGGTGTCACAGCGTAACGCAAGGTGTCACAGCGTAACGCAAGGTGTCACAGCGTAACGCAAGGTCTTACAACGTAACGCAAGTTTTCAAAAGTTTCTTTTTCACATGTGTAGGAAAAAAAAAGTTAGGTTCGTATTTCTGTGCCATACTGTTATTGATAATTTTAAACGCACGCGCAAAATTATTTACGCTCATGAATTACCGCATGTGATCTGATTGAGTGATCAGAAAAATTCATATCATGTAGATTTGGCTTTATGTCAGCCTCGTAACAGACATGTCAGCTTCGTAACAGACATGTCAGCTATTCAATGTTAGTAAAAAAAATTAAAAGATTACATTTTTGTTATTTTCTGGCATTTTACTACTTTCTTGAAAAAATATTAGTTCCCCATCCCGAGAATAACGGAGAGTGAAGAGTACATACTGGAAAGCAGGAAAAAGGGAACATAAGATGATGAACTTCTGGTTGCAAAACGGTCAATAGTGATAACCAATATAATATTCTATTTCTCTTTACACAAAAAACAAGTACAAAATATTTACAAATTTATCATTATTGGCAAGTTAGTAACGTCAGGTATTTTGATCGGTTTTGAAGTTCGATGCAGAGTTTTCTGTACTTCTTAGCAACAATGTCGTCACCATGGTGGTTGCTATGAAAGGAATATCCATATGTGTCACGAGGCATAGCTATGGATGTAACGTTTAACTGTTTCTTCAAATTGTTCCTGTAACATTCAGAGAATAATGGGTTAGTGTGTGTTTGTTTTAAATATACAAGCCCATCTCTCACTTACATATGATACAGCGGTATAGTCATAAAGATCATTTGACCATAGATTTTCCTCAAAATTCATAGTCAAATACCCAATTATATTGAAAATATACATTCAAACACATAGAAAGTTTTGAAACATTAAAAATTTGGTGTACTGTTGAAATGGTGAATGGGATAAGATAGAGAATGTTTCATTGTCTGGGCCTTCAAGCAATGTGAATGATTTATAATGTCTTGTATCCTATGAAAGGAGGATGGTGGAAGGATCATGATGGTAAGTTGAACAATATAAGATATGGTAAAGTAAATGGTTTGAACCTAGGAGTATCATTAGATGCGTGAAGTTGATTGTCCAGGTTGTTGTAGTGTTGAGAATACTATTGTCTGACGTTTCGACGGCCTCAGCAGCGGTCATCTTCACTTGACTCTGAAGGCCGTCGAAACAGTCATAGTGAATGAGAAAGAACTATTTAAAACAAGAAACTAGAACTATTTAAAACTTCAATGCTGTAAATTGAGAAGGCCCAATAGAAAAACTCCACTCACCATGCAGCTAATACATTTCTCAGACAGTTATAATTTAAATGGAACAACTTATTTTTTCTCTTTTTGCAATTGTTTCATTTATTGTACCTTGCTCCTTCTATGTTGTTCTGCAGCTTCGGTATTCAAGGCATCCTCAAAATCCAGCAAGTCCTGTTGGAAGATGATTTAAATTTTTAGCATCCGTTTGCAAGGGCATTGCCAAGGGGACCCCCTCGCATATCTTCAAGACTAATTTTTTAAACGCTGCAGTATCAACATATAAATTCTCCTAATTGGTCTCCAAGCATTTCTTATAGTACTAGTTGGGAGAAGTTGTTTTAAAAAACATGTTAGTTTATCTTTGGTGATCATTTCCTTTATTCTCATTATCTCTATGCTTATTCTCTCTATGCTTATTCTCATTATCTCTATGCTTATTCTAGGGGCTAATTCTTTCAAGAAAATATTGGGAGAGGACCAGGGGAAGGTTGGGTTATGGTCTTTCATGGGCCCCTAAATACCCTAGAAGCTTCTTGGTCATGGCTAGATGGTAGGTCTGAGTCGTCTTCTGGACGATCTTTTTTAGTATCAACGAGAGGTTGGACGAAATGAGAGATTGTTACGATTGGACATGCCTGTATGATGAATTACGTTGTGGAACTGCTAATTCCAAAACAACTTAGATCCTAACCCCCCGCCAACTGGGTTTTCTAACCCCCTTCCTAATGGTTTTCTAATACTAACCTTAATACTAATAACAGGATCATCCAGAAGACGACTCAGACCTAGTACCTTATGGTCACCTCAACTGCGAGTGTACCATCTAGCCACGACCAAGCTTCATTCTATGTGTAGGATTTGCATAATGGTTGTCGTTTCGGGCCCCTTATTTTCCTGGGCTAGTTGCCCCAGCTACCCCCATCGGCATGGCCGGAGGGTGAAAAGTAAAGGCCTCAAGAGCTCACGTCATAAACTGATTAAATATTTCTTAGTGATTACTGATTAAATATTTCTTATCATATTATGAATGTAATTATTATAATGATTCACTTCAACTTACTGAGAATAGCGAATTAAGTCCCCAAACTAAATCCTGATAAAAAAGAAACGTTTTGTTCTACATTAATTTCAATGTATTTAATACACTAGTGTAAATGTTGGTGTTTTAACTGTTATTTAAACATACCTTAAGTTTTCTAGTTGGTGCCCAGCCTGATCCATCTATTGTGTATTCTCTCAAAATGCTTAAAAAACATTGATGAAGGTTGCAAGGTAAGAAAACACATTCATTTGATAAAATGTTGAAAAGGTTTTATTATAATGATTTTATAATGTTTTGTTTATTTATGTTCGAGTCTCCACAAACCTTAAACATATCTGTCCTGATTCATTTATATTAGGATGCCAGACTTTTGTCTCACAATTAGCTATTGGTGGCTAAAATATTTAAAAATATTATGCAAATAAATTATATAACAAATAATTTCCCAATGCAACCAGGTGATAAATCAGACATAGTTTGATGCACTCTGGCTTTGAAATTTTTTTAAACTTTAAAAGTTACTGTCCATGATCTAACGTTTCAACACTTCAATCTGGTGTCTTCATCAGGGGTCATCGTTGTAAAGTTAGGATCCCTATTTATACCCTCGTAAAACCAATGATGATGTTATCTATTAACAAGATGCAAATAAGCTTCTGGTAATAAACCTGGGTGCTATTGATATGCCAAGCCTCTAGATAACGTCTCTGATGGTACCATCATCATCGTTTCTATGAGGGTATAGAAATAGGGATCCTAACTTTACAAACATGTTTTGGTAACATGCATGTCGATATGAGAGTTAGATACCAACACATTTAAAATTTAAGATATATTTGATGAACTGTTACCTTAATGTTATATTCCTCTGGTATATTGATGTGAAATTTAAAGGTTCCACCAGACCAAAATCCATCCTCTAAGACATATTTTGGAGAGTTTTACTATTTATATTATGTAATTGGTATTAATATGGAAACTGTGCAATATAAGAATTAAATAAAGTAAATGGTTTGAACCTAGGAGTATCATTAGATATGTGAAATTGATCGTCCAGGTTGTTGTAGTCTTGAGAAAGACTATTGTTGGTGACTGATGTTTTGACGGCCTCAGTGGCGGTCATCTTCAGAGTCAAGTAAAGCGTGTTTGTCAGAATTGCCTATATATACATCTGGTTCATTACGTCATAGTTTGTTTGTGTCATAATTAGTGTGAGTGGGTGTTGTGTCATACGTTAAGCGTGGGCCAATATTGCTCGTCATCAGGTCAATTGTTTGTTGGTGCGTGTGAAGAAGTATTTTGTATGGTGTTGGTAATTGTTGTGATCTGTTAAGTGGTTTATGTTCCAAGTTGGTATACCAACTTTCTAATGTAAGTCACTGTAATTTGTAGTTTGTGTTAAAGGCGATACATTTAGCTGAGTCAGGTATAATGGTATTGGTATTAAAAGTGATGTATATATACTGTACCTGGTTCAATTGTCAAGTCAAAATCTTGTAATATGTCTGGGTCTTTAAATATTACTTTACAGTTATCTAGTGTTTGGGATCAGAACATAAAATAATTAAATGTAAGAATAAAATATCATATATAAAAGTGCCTATATACGGGGTTTGGGGATTTTATATATTCGTAATCTTTGGGTTCTACCAAGAAATGTAATATCTTGTTCGAAAATTTCATCTTCACACCTTTTCCCTGCTAAAGTTGATTCACTATTCACAAGAAATGACATCAAAGCAAGGACATGCAAAGTCGTTGCACAATAAATCCAACAGTGATAGTTGTCCGAAACGTCAGCCATTATCCCATTAATATATGTAAGTACTCTTACTTAAGTATTTTTCGACACATTGAAGTTCTCTTATTTCTCCTTTTCATATTTTATCCAGTTCTTTTGAGAACTTAGTAGCTTTCATATTTATTCTTATTTAGGTTATGGCCTACTAGGCCTATGCCAAAGCCCCCCCCCCCCCCCACAAAGCTGAAGCAATCCCCATCCAATCATAGGTAGTAGAAGGGATGGTAAGTTTCAAAGGTCCGCAAAAGTCATTGTTCTATGTTGTTCACTTTCGCGGTCACTGAACGTATTGTATTTTCAGTATAATGAAGCAGTCATCCAATAACAACGTTCGGATTTAATTAGTGTAGTCCTTCATCGTCACGTGTTGTGAGTCCTTCGCCATCAGTGTCCATAGAATTTCCTTTCTCCAACCAATAACAAACACTTTCTCCAATACAATAACATGACCATTGTGTCATCTTGAAAGACAATGGAGCTTCCAAACCATCCCCCTCTACTAACTATGATCAGGGCTTGACTAAAGTTAATATACTACTAGTACAAATTAAGCTATAGACAGCTCATTATTTTTAATAAGGTATGTTGACATGTAATATAATTAGATATTATAATTATTTTTGTCATAACAAATATCACAACACAATAACAGATCTTCAAACCTGGTAAATTCTCTACCATCTCTGGAACCTCTGAAATCAAAACCGAAATATTTCAGAAAATAATCACAACAGATTATTCAAAAATGCTGATAAACACAATTTTATTCAATAATGTAATGTATATTATATGTCGGACTTGCTCTACCTTTTGTCAGTAAAATATCCCTTACAGAACGAAGCCTAGATGGTTTGCTATTTTTTTTCTCTTTCTCTTCGCGTATTTTCTTAGATAGTGTTATCATTCTAGCTAACGCCTTCCTCCTGTAACACAAAATCTAGTTTTAATTTGTCTTTGCATCTGTCACATTAATTTTAAATTGAAGAAGAAATGTCATCGCAGTCTCGTACCCAGGCGCTTATTATGCTTTGCGCGGTCAGCGGAGGCCAGAAGGAACGCAGGCTCTGGGAACAAGATAATTATTTCCCCTTCAATGGTTCCCCTTTGTTCCCCTCCTGTTTCCTTATATATAAAACTAGTTGCAGGGATAGTGGATGACTACCTCTTTATGTCTGTTCTTTGGTGCCTCGTGTCAATGGTCTTTTAAAATGAACGTAAAATGGCCTGTTCAAAGGAATTGTTGAATTCACTTCACCAGCATATTAGGAAAGGTGTGAAGTACTTATATTTTCGTAGTTTTACTTTATTTTAACCTAAAATGTATCGCTTTTAAGTTTGGTTTCTGTTTACAAAATACAATCAGTCCTTCCGCTACATATGTAGCAGCGGTATCCGTGTACGGAAGGTAGAAAGGTCGGAAATGTAACGCCATAGAAGTTCAGCTTAGACTGGATTCATTGGAGGTTAAATGGCGGATAATAAGCAGATCTCCATTAAGTTAATAATTGCTACACTTCTTTCGTTTCGTCATACTTAAGAACATGAAGTTTGTCAACGTCATGTGGTGACTGGTAGAGTGTGACACATCCTAACACAATGTTAACTTGTTAATATCATGATTACATCCATTTCTGTTATTCTCAATGAGAAATTTAATCCATAAACCCCCCTCAACATGCAACAGGGTGGGAAGGGTGGGCAAATTATCGACTTCAGCCCCCCCCCCCCCCCCCCCCCCCCCACTTGAAATCCATTGAAAGCCTCTATGTCAGTTTAATATATTTGGTGATCATTTTCTTTATTCTCATTACCTCTATGCTTGGTTAACCATTGATAGTATTAGGAGAAGTTAGATGATGATCACTCCTGGGGTGTAAAGCATTAAATAAGCAGTGGTTTGTCAGTATGAAATTTGTGGTATCCCGATATCCACAGGTACCAAAATGTTGTTTTGGGTACTAACTGCTGTTTTAACAAAATTTCAAAAATCGGGATAACTTTAAATGCCCCAGGCGGTCTCCCGATAGCTTCGTTAGCATGAGTCGCCATCTTGGAAATCGAGGGAAGACCTTAGGTACAAGCACTAGATATGAGGTTAACTTGTTGCCTATTGGTGGGTTTACTGTATATCAGTCAACAAATCAGGTGATAGCTTCACTTCATATTTTGTCTTGCAATAAGCTTAGATTGTGACTGGGCTAGATGTGATGTACAGTCACACTGACAAGGTGGGATACTGAAAATCATGGTAACTAGTATCCAGAAGTGGGATACTGGATTATCAGGGGGGGATACTAAAACTTTGAACCCAGGTATCCACTGAGAAAAATAATAAATTTCAGACCCAATGGACATTTATACAAGTGTTTACAGCATATTTTCTCCTATTTCTATGTAGCATAACTCAATGGTGTTCATTGCTTCCCCCTTTTGTTTTTTTGTAAAGGTTATAGTCTTTGTAATATCTGATTCAATGATGAATGACGAGGAGAATGATTCTATAAGGAGAAGTTTGGAAAATAATCCATTCGTTGCACTTTTTCCATCATTGGATGATGCAGTTCGGTATAAATCTCAGTCAACTATTGAAGATGTGGAGGAATTAGACATCGAAAGAATCTCAAACAATATTTTGGCAAGAGTTTTCTTGATAACAATTCAGGAATGTTAGTGCATTATATTATGTATTATATTATATATTTATATATTGTGTATTATATTAATAGATGTTGAGAACAGTTACAACACAAGGGGGGTCAACAAGGGAGGGGGCAGACGTGAGACATCCACAAATGTGCCAGGGGTCCCTGGCTGTGCATAGTCTTACCAGATAGCGCAACCCAACAATGGAGTATGTGTGTATGATTCCGGGTAACAACGATGTCGCCAAAATTCATATGGTGTCGATACGTTGGCAAATGAATAATTCTGATGTCTAACGTACCTATGGTCCAGTAAGAACTCACTGATATGAGGCTGTACAACCTCCACTGTGACTTTGACTTCAATAAGCCCACCACTTATTTTTGCACAATATCACGACTGCCTTGGATTTCGAGGCAGCAACTCCCATGCAATAGTATAAATTATAATATTTTCTACCATTGTAGGCCAAGTGGCAGAGGACATTGACAAAGAATATTATGGCCTTCCTAAATCTTGTGTCTTTCTTGATCGTATTGCTTCTGATCCAAATCGGATATCCAGTTTTCTTTCATGGGACGATGTTGATCAGGTATTTGAAAAAGGTTTCATAAATTTTGATCAGATAAAAATCTGTGCCAATAATTTCAATTGCTATAACCACAAAGATCAAATATTTATCTTAATGTAATGATAATTAATTTTTCATCTATACTTAAGGCACTTATAGAAAGATTGGGCATGGAAAATCATGACAAGAAAAAAATGACAATTGTGACGACAGTTGGCTCTACCAGAGTGCCAAATTATTTGGAAAATGCTGACGCAGGAGAGAGAAAAATTTTTCATTATTTAAAAAGTTGTTTTCATAGAAAGATGGAGGAAGAGAAAAGATGGAAGGTATGTATATGTATTGCTATAAGGCAAATTAAATGTTGAACAGTATTATAAAAAAAAGTACGGCGGCACGCAGCTGAAGGCGCCCTGTGGGCTCCTTTTTCGTTTGCTACTACCCAAAGGTAGGGGTGCGTGCAATTCCTATCCCTAGACAAAGTCCACATACCCCAGCAAGCTGGTATTTTACCAACCTGAGAAGGATGGAGGGCTGAGTTGACCTGGAGTGCCGTGATAGGCACATCTATTTGAAGCACAGGAGAGAATCAACAACTCTACTTACACGAGTCTCAAGCTCCAGGATCAGACGAGGTAGTCACCCATCCAAGTATTAACAAAGTCTCACAACGTAAGCCAAGGTTTTATATATGTGCCAATTTCGTTTTTTATTTTGAAGAACAAGTATGAATTGATGATGGAATATCTTAAGCAGTGTGAGAAGATCATTATATCCTATACAAAGTAGGTAGACATTGCTGCTGTAATTTATATAATAATGAATTATTAAAAATGATGATTAATTATAATAATTAATTTTTATAATTAATTGTTATTATTTTTTAAATTGTTATTAATAATAATTAGTTAATAATGTATATAATTTAGATTATAATTGTATATAATAATTTATTCATTTTAGAATCTGTCTGATAGAACCAAAGCTTTTTCCAGGGCAAGATCCCCATAATGAATTGTACTCATTTATAATGCAGATATCTCAAGGTAGATAGCTACTGTACTAATTTATCAAAATAATTGGATATAATAGAAAAAATAGAAAAATGAGGTTACTAGTTACAGTAACAGTCTAACAGAACGTTTTTACGAAAGACAAAGATTGAATTTAGTATACATGTAGTAATAAATTTATTTTGAAAAGTATCAGTAAATGGCTATATAATGTTTAACTTAATATATGTCATGTTAAACCTGATGTGACATAATATCAAGTTAATCAAATTTGACAGTTTATTGTGGAACAGAATCTGTCTTATAATATATTTTAAAATATAGTTGGCGTTTTTCTTAACAAACAAAACGAAAGATCACAACTAGCATACTATATTTATCAGCACCACCGATGTCTTTGTAATAATATTGGCCAATAACTGATAAGCTTTAAAGTTGCAGATTATCGGCTTCTACCGATTAATTTCCAATTATCGTCTCCTCCCTAATTGTAACTATCTCAGGTAGATAAGTCAATGTGTTACTGTAAATCCATCAACTGAAGCCATTTTTAATTGCATTGTTAGAAAAATAATCTGCATTAGCAATAATATATATTGTTCTAAATGCTGGTATAGTAACCTTACCTGTGATTAGTCTGACAAAAGAAGCTATTTTTCCAAAAATCAAATATGGAATCCAAAAGTATTGTGATATCCAACAAAATTATTATGACAATTAATTTTATCAATACAGTAAAACTACTAGTAATTATTTATTAACCAATAGGAATTATTTTTAACAGATGACGAGTTTACCCAGTTCTATGAACTTTTATTAAATGAATCCACTGAAAAAGATATTGTAAGCCAAGCTTAATTTTGTTGATAAAGGTTTCATGGTTTTTAACAATTATTATTCAATAATTAATTAGATATTTTTTTCATGTCATCCCTCCAGAGCACCATGTTTTCTCCTGTTGTTGATCATTTCACAGAGGAGCTGAAATCAACAAAAACAATTTTAACACACCCTGAAGTTCGTTCATTTATCAATATATTTCAACTCTTTGCACAGAACAAAGATATTGCAGAGGTAACACGTTGTTTTAAGATATTTTTGTAATTACAGTATTGCTGTTATTATAGTAGTTGCATTGTCATTCACTTGAATTAGTATAGTATAGTATAGTATAGTATAGTATAGTATAGTATAGTATAGTATAGTATAGTATAGTATAGTATAGTATAGTATAGTATAGTATAGTATAGTGCAGTATAGTATAGTGCAGTATAGTATAGTATAGTATAGTGCAGTATAGTGCAGTATAGTGCAGTGCAAAAGTGCAGTGCAGTACAAAACAGTGCAGTGCAGCGCAGCACAGTACAGTACAGTAGCGCAGCACAGTACAGTACAGTACATGATCATCTAAAGCTCAAATTCTCAGAAAACGTTTCCTGGACAGGGATTGAACCTGCATCAATTGAACCAGTACATCATTGTAACCTTCACTCTCTGAGTCTTGGTAGCTCTGCAATGGTCAGAGCATCTCACCAGCAATCAGAAGGTTATACATACATGCAATCCCTGGCCAAAACATTTTCTGAGGAATTACAGCTTGATGATCGTCCATGTATTGTCTGTCAACTACTCCAAGCTCGCACATTTAATACATCAATGTATATTATATAACACATCTCACACACTGTTCACCCAAAATTGTCTGACATTCAGTTTTTTTAAATATGCAATACAGTAAGACATCAATTACAATTTAGTGTTTGATTGGTTTGGAAGTTCTAATCCTTGGTGTGTTTGTAGCTACTAGTGAAAAGTGATTCCTGGCTTCCTCACCAATCTTCCTTTACATTGCTCTTTGGTGCATCTGGTGTTGGTGCAAATTTTGAACTTAAAACTGTCTTAGGGTCATTTCTTGGCCTTTCAAGTATCCAAAGGGACAACAGCTCTCTGACGGTAAGATGAGATATCTCAACAATAGCCCTAGGTACATAATATCAATTTTGTTGGATGATTAATAATACTCTGTTAAAGTGCTTATAAACCCAAAATGGGTTTTTGGTGATTCGGATAGAGCATAAAAAGTTAGTTAATAAGTTCTGGATTAGTTTTTGCGTTACACTTTTAGTTTCGGAGATATAACGGCTCAAACATGCAAATTGTGCCATTTTTTGGAAAAAAGTAGCGCCACCAAAATAACATACAGGGACCTGGATCCGAGGAACCCATCTTCAACAACAACTAGGCTTTTGTATAGGAGAAGACAGCTATCTTAAGAGTTTTTATTGAAAAATGCCCAAACGATGTATCTTTACGATGTTACCTTGTCTACTCGAATTGTAATATATTTTTATAAGTATTGAAACATAACACGTTCCTCGGATCCAGTCTCCCGGCCTGCGCTACTTTTTTTCACAAATTGTGACTTTGAGCCCTTATATCTCCAAAACTAAAAGTTTAACGCAAAAACTAATCTAGAACGTATCAACTAACTTTTTACGCTCTATCCGAATCACCAAAAACCCATTTTGGGTTTATAAGCACTTTAAAGGTTCAATGTATGAAACACTCAATATGTTTGATAGTAGTGAAACTTATATTTTAATCAAAATACTTGACAATGCTTTTGTAAATCTCTATAGTTTTATGAAAATATATTTTTATTGTGCTTGGTTTTTATAGAATTTTTTTGCCAACCCAGCGCATAAGCAATCTGGAGAAATTGAAGTTATTACCAGACAATTGCGAGGATATCTAGACTTCAATTCCAGTCACATGTATCAGGTAATTTGGCACTGAGAGAACCCAGTCATATAACATGTGAAATTGGGGTAGCCTGTTGAGCAGTTTTAAATTTTATAAGAGTAAGTTGAATGTTCACACAACTAAAAAAGCTAAATGGTGCCTGTAATGTATTGAACAATATATACTGTACATACTTTTGTTTTTAAAGGACATTGGCAACAAAAATTAAGTTTGTCTAATACGAAAGAACTCGTAAAATGATAGAGTAACACCTTTTACAACTTTCCTGTATTTTACTTCGTGTTTGAAATATTTCAGTTTGAAATTCACACAAAAAAGACTTATATCTCAGTGATTGCTAAGTTTACAACGTTCATTATCATGAGCAGTTATTATACACACATTTTCAAGTAAATTTGTGGAGATGGAACTAATATTTTAATGAGGTGAAAATTCTCTACCCAGCACCTGACGTCAAAGACCGTCTCATTTACATATCAAACAAACTGAAATATTTCAAAAACGAAGTAAAATATGGAAAAGTTGTAAAAGGTGTTACTCTATCATTTGACGAGTTCTTTCATATTAGATAAACTTAATTTTTGTTGCCAATGGCCTTTAATTTTGATGAAAGGTTGCGATATTACAAACTCATGGGTTCTCTTTATGTAGATTTTTTTTAGTCTTCTGAGAAGATCTTCATTGGTCAAACACAAAGTGTTGCAATGGGTTGGATCTTGTTTGCATGAAAATGAGACCAGAAAAAAGGTTTGCTAAAACATAAAGTATATAGATTTCCCTCATTAAGAATCTAGGATGACTGTAATAATTCTCTTTCCTTTTCTTTCCAAATTCCTTTTCTTTCCTTTCATTTCCTGTCATTTCCTTACCTAGCCTTACCTTTTATTTCCTTTCCTGATCCCTTTCCTGGAAATTGCTTTACCAAATTACCATTACGATACATTTTTTAAAATATGTGATGCAAAAGAAAACACAAAAACTATATACTAGAATCGCTATGTAAGATTTTTTGTCAACTAACCGCTGTCTTGCGATATTTTCTGTGAATTTTCTTCGCAAAAAGTCACCAGATAGAAAATTGATTTGCGCTGGCTAATGTATTCTTCTCATATTATGTTATTGTTGTGCATATTTCTTCACAAATGTTGTGCATATTCTTCGCGTATGTTGTATGTATTCTTCTTGTATATTACACGTATAATATTTGCGTATGTAATTGTTACAGTAAGTGTATTCTTCGCATATGCTGTGTGTATTCTTCTTGTATATTACATGTATTCTTCGCGTATGTAATTATTGCACATGTTCTTCGCGTATGTTACGTGTATACTTCGCATATGTTACCAGTGTATATTCATTGCATATGTTACGCATATTCGATACCAGAAGTGAGTGGTGGTAACCCCTGATTAGGGTTGGGGGGGGGGGGGGAGTGGTGATGGTGTAGCTCGTTTTTTCAACAGAATATTTTTGCGATGCACTTTTGAAATGTTAGTTCGAACCTTGACCTTTTTCAATTCATTATTGTGTTTATGCCTTAGATGATTGGAAACATGCTTAGATCGGCTCAGGCCAGCGATGGTTTCTTTCTCAATCTGGGAAACATTCTGCTAGCTCTCTGTCAGCCTTTGTTGCATCCAAATTCTCCTAAACTGGCAAAAGTTGATCCACGGTATTGCTCTGCTAAAGCTACTGCTGAATCAGTTAAATTGGAAAATACAACTGTTCATTTGATTGGTTTAGACAAAGAAACTAAACTATACCAAACAGAAGGTAAAAATAATGCTACCGTATTTTCCGGGCGATTACGCGCACCGCGTATTACGCGCAGTTGCCAATTTTGGCATCAAAATAACTTTTTGACGACACATAGACGCACCAGAAAATAACGCGCATAGAAAATGTTAAACCAGTCAGTGTGACTTAATAAAAATAGTTGTTGTATTCTATTTATTTTTTATTGAATTCCGTTTTATTATACGTTTCGAAGTATTATGGTTTGATTCTTTCGTAAATTTGGTGGCTCTAAGTCTAAAAAGAGTCGTTTTTTGGTGAAAATCTTTTAGAACTTAGAAGTCGTCTTCTTCGAAGCCTTCAAAATCTTCGTCTTCTGTGTCGCTGTGGAACAAGGCCAACAAGTCTTCTTTCTTATTTTATTGAGCTATTTCGAGAGCAATGTTGCAAAACACCAGTGCGAAGTATACCCCACATTCAGCCTTCAATTCAGGCGTCGATTCAGCTGGTAGCCAGACGATACGCTTTGAGTTAAACATTTCCGACTAACTCAGATAAAAGTACTATTTTTAAAAGTACTATTTCTAAGTGGTGGGCGAATTTTACGTAATTTGACACCATTGAACACTATTATGACCTTTGGCAAAACCCATTCAGTTTCTTGTGAAACCTATATTTAACTTATTTTTGAAACTGTAAAAAAATTTTTGCAAACGCATTACGCGCACCGTCCTATAACGCGCAGCAACTTTAAAAAAAGAAAAATCAATAGATAACGCGCGCGTAATCGCCCGGAAAAGAATTTTTCTTCATTTGAAATTAGAACCCAATCTTGACAATTTTTTCCATTTGTTGTATGCAGGTGATGTTAATGCAAGATTCTCACCTGCTTTTGATTTTGTCACTGAACTATTTTTCCTTACTCATCGATGCCTGCAACTTGGTAAGTGATTATTCACAAAGTAATTCCTCAATAAACCATTAAATTATTCACTTTCTATTACAAATTCGGCATTCTGATTGGCTGAGACCACCAGTAGCGTTATCACGCTGCAAGCAAAACCTGAAATCTAGGTCAAACATGGTGTCTGCTAACATTTATATACTAGTGATAAAATCACGAAAACTTTGACCCGAAATTAATGGAAAATTGTTCAGTTTGATATTTTCGAATACGAAAATGAATTCGCTTATGCCTATGGAGTATATCTACACCAAATTTGAAGCAAAGTAATTACGATCTCGTTTTTTTGTGAGCAATTGTTTATCATGTGCCATCGCGTTACTCTACATTTTGAATGGGGAGACTTCTACAAACAAAAAGGTGAAACTATCTGAAAATTTGAAACAATTTTTGATAAGACTTTTTACGTTAAAGAAAGGTTGATGGTTGTTTATGGTTGTTAACAATCAGACAACTCGGTCTCGTTGTCTAATTGTTAATTAGATATGTAGCTAATAGCATAGCGGTAATGTAGCGGGTAGCGTAGCCAATCAGATTAGCATTGGTGTTAGATAGCCTGCGCCGCGTCCGAACTAACTCTGCTTAAAGGGATATGGCAATATAAATTAACTTTGTCTCGTTTGAAAGAACTCGTAAAATGGTATAAGAAGACCTTTTACAATTTTTATGTATCTTTCTTGGTTTTTGAAATATTTCAGATAATTATGACAAAAGACAGTCTACAATCCGCCATCTTGTTGTAATATTTGACCTAATTAACTAGGAAATTGGTGACGTCACAAGCAGGGTAAACCTGACGAAACTACTCCATAGGTGACCGAAATTCCGCGGAAGGCTTTTTAAAATGTTGTGGGAAAATTGAAAATGGAAATAGTGCAACATAATCGAGTTTCTGGCTCATAGTGTCGTAAGGTTGGCAAGATAAAAATTTCACTTTACCCTACTTATGACGTCACATGCATATCGAAAATAATTCCAAGATCGTCAAATTATTTCGAAAACCAAAAAAGATAAGGGAAAATTGTAAAAGGTCTTGTTATACCATTTCACGAGTTCTTTCAAATGAGACAAAGTTAATTTATATTGCCATATCGCTTTAAATTAAGTGAATTAATAATATTATTTATACCTTTTGTTACTTTTATGCAATTGTCACAGGTTTACTAAATGTTTGTGAGAAGTATCGAGAACTGATTATGAAACTCTCTAAAGTGAGTAATAGCTACTGTATCTATAGTTGCAAGTTGAATTTATCAATTTATAATTGTAGTCTTTACTCTGGGAATTGCAACAATAATGACAACAACAAAAATAATTTATAGGAATGATAATTATAATTGTTCATTCGTTTTATCTAGATCCAACAACAGTATGATAATAGTGGACAACAGTTGAGTAGGATAGTAGAAGAACAACTTGAGGAAGGGATCTCAAAAAAGCTTTCTATACAGGTGAATTACAAACTCCATCAATTGCATGTCTGACTGTACATCGTGTACAGCCTGGTTAGTACATCTGACTTTATTGGTTGGTTTGGATTGCGTGTGGTTTGTTGGTTGGTTCATTAGGTTGGTTTGGTTTGGTTTGGTCGATTGGTGGCTTGCTTGCTTCTTGCTTGCTTGGCTGGTATAAAGGTAGATTGGTGTAAGATAATTTGTGATTCATGCGCTGATTAGTTGGTTGGACACATGTTAGTTTTGTTGGTACTAGCATAGGGGTATAGGGGTATTGGTGGCACAGTGGGTAGCACACGTATCTTTCACCTCTGCAACCTGGGTTTGATTCCTGCTCAGAGTGCAGTTATCAGATTAAAGATTTCGCCTTGGCCGCAAGTGAGAAGAGTGCTTCCAGTTTGACTCTACCAAACACCGCAGGTTTTCTCCGGGTACTCCTGTTTCCTCCTGTAATAACACTGGACCAATGAGGGATGCCCCCTTACTGGACCTCTAGGGAGAACAGTTTAATGACTGATAGGTTATCCCTCATAAATAAAAGTTAGTTAATAACTTATTATTAAGTTAATAACTTTTCTACTTTTTAGTGTCACCTACTGAATCCCTCGTTTATCGAAGCAGCCTTGAAATTTTACATCGCCACTGCATCATGGCTTGTACAGATTCTCATTGCTCAGGATGAGCTTGGTGGAATGACCTATAAAGATCCAGTTCTTGCCTTGCAGTATGAGGTAGGTAAGATATGACATCCAAAGGTGTGCATAAGGTACATGGCACAAGTTACAGTACATTTAAAACAAAGAACTCCATCCGGAAACGGCTCGACAAAGCTAAAAGGCCAAAGCTAAAAGATCAAATCCAAGCGCGAAACGTACGATTTCCTTCAAACTTTTAGCTCTTGGCTGCAAGTCTCCCCAGTATTTCAATTTTCAATGGAGAATTTCGACACAATTATTTCGACACAATTAGCTATTATCGTACTTTTTGCGCTTGGCTTTGACCTTTTAGCTTTGTCGTGGACAACGTTAATTTATTTAGCTTTATACTGTAGCTGGTTGATGCATGTTGTTTTGACTAGTCTGTGTTTCGACTGTAGTAAACAGCAGTTTCTTCTGTTTTGTATTTAAAGTGCCTAGTATCTCACGTTTGGGGATTTTACATATCTGTAATATTTGGGTCTTCCTGAGTAAAATCATAATATATATTGTCAGCCGAAAATTTCATCTTCATGGAGTTTTTCGCTGTCAAAGTTACCTGATGTGATGATGTCACAAGAGGCATTCCAAACCAGTTTTCTTTTGTTACTTGCCACAAAAATACCTCTTGTGACATCACATCCAATAACTTTGACAGCGAAAAAGTTCACGAAGATGGAATTTTCGGCTGACAAGATATATTGTGATTTTGCTCAGGAAGACCCAAATATTACGAATATGTAAAATTCCGAAACGTGGAGGTTATACTAACTTGCTCTATGTTTGAGCTCTTTGCTGCAACAATTGGAAATAAGAAAAGTCTTATTTATAATATTACAAAATAACTTTTTCGTTTAGACTGGAAAAGCGTTGACACATGTCCCAGAATTTGTCGTGGAAAATTTGGTGGACTTTATAGTATTTTTACGGTGAGCAATGGAAATTGAGTGAGATAAATTTGGTTCTCAATGTTTCTGGAAATTCCCACCCAAGGCATGATAATTACTTTGTTGTATTTCTCTAGCCAATTTAGTGAAGAGACTTTAGAAGCCGGTGGAGATGATCTTAAATATTTATTGAACTTCTGTGTCATTTTTATCAGGTAAGCGAACTTAAAAGCGTTTATGACAAGAGATTCACCTCAAAGCAATCCTACATAAAACTATGATTGATCTATTTTAACAACTCTGTTTAGAAATTCTGAATCTATTAAGAATCCCCATTTAAGAGCAAAGATTACAGATGCATTGGAAGCGTTAATACCAGTTGATAAAGATATTCGAACGTCGTTCAACAGACCAATGGTAGCTGTGGTAAAGATTTCATTGCAATATATTTCTCCATTCCTTTCTCCATTGCTTCTTCCCTCCATTCCTTCCTCCATCCATCCATTCCTTCATTCCTCCCTCCATTCCTTCCTTCATTCCCTCCATTCCTTCCTCCATCCCTCCCTCCATTCCTTCCTCCATTCCTTCCTCCATCCATCACTCCCTTTATTCCTCCATTCCTTCCTCCATTCCTCCCTTTATTCCTCCCTCCATTCCTTCCTTCCTCCATCCCTTCCTTCATTCCTCCCTTCATTCCTTCCTCCATCCCAACCTGCATTCCTCCCTTTATTCCTCCATTCCTTCCTTCCTCCATCCCTCCATCCCTTCCTCCATCCATCCCTTCCTCCATCCCTCCATTCCTTCCTCCATTCCTTCCTCCAGTCCTTCCTCCATTCCTTCCTCCATTCCTTCCTCCATTCCTTCCTCCATTCCTTCCCTCCATTCCTTCCCTCCATTCTTTCCTCCATTCCTTTCTCCATTCCTCCCGTCTTTCCCTCGCGTCCTTATTAAATCCTTCCCTTCCTCCTAAAATCCACCCTTTCCCCTCATCTTTTGTGTTATTTTTATAGCATTACAGGCGAAAAGCATTTGAGAGCAGCGAACTAGCTGCAAAACACCTTGGCCCATCTTTGCTTTGTGTATTTTGTGATATTGAAAAGGGAGACTATTTCGAGCAGAAATTTGGTTTGTTTTAAACTTTACAATTATCGTTTTATAATATTAATAAATTTATGTTTGGTTACGTCACGTTACGTATGTTAATTTAATGTGAATTACGGAAAAACGAGAAAACTTCACTGAAAGCATGCAAGTATATGCGTGAGCATTTGAGATGTTATAGATGTTCACTTTGTAACGTATCATATCGTTTTTGTTTATATAGCTTATCGCCACCGTATGTATTCAGTGTTAGAGTACATTTGGACGATTCCTCAGTATAAAGAAAGACTTTTTGAAATAAGCACCGAGGTTAATATTTTATCACTTTTCAGTGTTCTGTGCCTTATGGTCTCTCTTCTCTCCATTTCTATCTCTCCATTTCTCTCTCCCTCTTCTCTCTCTCCCCTCAAGTTCTCTCCCTCCATTTCTCTCTCCCCCTCCATTTCTCCCTCCCCCTCCTTTTACCTCCCCCCTCCTTTTCTCTCTCCCCCTCCAGTTCTCTCTCCCCCTCCATTTCTCTCCCCCTCCATTTCTCTCCTCCCTCCATTTCTCTCTCCCCTTCTTTTCTCTCTCCCCCTCCTTTTCTCTCCCCCTCCAGTTCTCTCTCCCCCTCCATTTCTCTCCCCCTCCATTTCTCTCCTCCCTCCATTTCTCTCTCCCCTTCTTTTCTCTCTCCCCCTCCTTTTCTCTCTCCCCCTCCATTTCTCTCTCCCTCCTTTTCTCTCTCCCCCTCCATTTCTATCTCCCCTCCAGTTCTCTCCCCCCTCCAGTTCTCTTTCCCCCTCCAGTTCTCTTTCCCCCTCTAGTTCTCTCTCCCCCTCCTTTATCCCCCCTCCTTTTCTCTCTCCCCCTCCTTTTCTCTCTCCCCCTCCTTTTCTCTCTCCCCCTCCATTTCTCTCCCCCCCTCCATTTCTCTCCCCCCCTCCTTTTCTCTCTCCCCCTCCATTTCTCTCCTCCCTCTATTTCTCTCTTCCCCTCCTTTTTTCTCCCGCCCCTCCTTTTCTCTCTTCCCCCTCCTTTTCTCTCTTCCCCCTCCATTTCTCTCTTCCCCCTCCATTTCTCTCCCCCTCCATTTCTCTCCCCCTCCATTTCTCTCCCCCCTCCATTTCTCTCTCCCCCTCCATTTCTCTCTCCCCCATTTCACTCTCCTCCATTACTCTCTCCTCCATTTCTCTCTCTTCCATCACTTTCTCTATCTCGTCTCCATCCGTGAATTTTTAAGTAAAGGTTTCTCTTCCTCTCTTTCTTTCCATAGAAGAGTAGTAGATACATACCCATTTCTTAAGCAATTATCGATACTTCGGCTCTGTGTTATTTGTCAAAGTGTTTCTCTCTCTCTCTCTTAGGCTGACAATATCGATATGATAAGCAATCCGCCATTATTCCTTCGTTTTGTTAACTTTCTCATCACTGATGCGATTTTCCTTCTCGATGAAGCATTATCCGTGAGTTATTATTGCAGTTTAAATATTTACATGTAATGGATGGCCATGGATACATTAAAGAGATGACCAAGGGAAGAGAATGTATTTGACGAAGGCTGTGATACAGTCAGATAATTAAATTTAAAGACAGTAAACATCAATTCCGTATTCTTTTACAGTACCTTAGCACCGTGAAAAACCTTCAAATTGAACGCGACAACGGAGACTGGGATAATATTGAACCGCCAAACACAAAAGCGGAAGTATGTCAATGTATTATTTTTCCCTTAGTGTAGCTTTAAATTAATATTGGACATTTTAAGCGCTTTTGATATAAAGTCATATTTATAATATTGCGTTGACCCGTGACCGCCATTTTGTTTGTTCTTGAAAAAAAACTTGCACTGGAATCAATTAAAATGCCTATCTGATGTTTAGGGATTTTACATATCCATAATATTTGGGTCTTCCTGAGCAAAATCATAATATTTATTGTCAGCCGAAAATTTCATCTTCATAGAGTTTTCGCTGTTAAAGTTACTGGATGTGATGTCACACAAGAGGCATTCCAAACCAGTTTTCTTTTGTTACATCACATCCGATAACTTTAACAGCAAAAAAGTCTATGAAGATGAAATTTTCGGCTGACAAGATATATTGTGATTTTGCTCAGGAAGACCAAAATATTACGAATATGTAAAATTCCCAAACGTGAGATAGACACTATTAATAAACTATAATCGCACTACTCTTGACTAATCAGAATGCATTAATTTGACCATTCTTATAATCAAGTTATAAACAGGTAGTGAGGTTTTCCTCATTCCTTTGATTATTTAGAAAGAGCGGGAACTGGAAGGTGCATCACGAATGGCACGGAACTACAATATTCTCGCCAAGGAAACAGTTAAAACAATTTCCTACATTACGGTGGATATCCAGAGGTAATGTTACATAAACTGTGACTTGTGCTCGTATCAAGAATACATAAGTTCCCTTTTGTGAAGTCAATCTTAAAGTGCCAGTTTTTTTATTTGTCAAATGGCAGACCATTTCGCAACGCGGCCATGGTGGGACGAGTCGTTGGAATGTTGAACTATTTTCTTGTTCGCCTGGTAGCGAAGAAACAAATGGGAGCTTTTAAGGTAACATACAGGTTTAAAGACTTATTAACCTCGTTTGCTTGGTCTGTACGGTAAAGTATTTGCCTGAGGTTTTCGTACAGACCGAGCGACGAAGGAGCGAGGTCTGTGCGAAAAAACCGAAGGCAAATACTTTACCGTACAGACCAAGCAAACGAGGTTAATAAGACATTTATTATATGGCTTTTGGTTCATTTTGTTCTCTGTTTCTAACGTTGTGTTTGTCTTCAGATGTTGCCGTTTACCTTACCTCTGAGCTTGTTGATTTCGCTTCATGTTTAGTGTTTACACGCGTTACTGGTCGTTAGGCATTCATTTTCTTCACTTATAGATAAACAGCTTTCAAGAAAAGCAGCACTAATGTTCCAGGACGTGTTATTGTTCGAACTTTTTCAACGAACATACTCAAATCCTCTTTTATTTTCATCTAAATCAACTCAGAAATTTTCCCGCCAAAACTTACCGGTCCGGAAAAAGGCGTATTGCCCTCTCACAGCGCCGCGAAGGCAATACGCTTTTTTCCGGACCTCACGAACCAATCAGCGTGCGCCATCTTTCTTAGCCATATAATAAAACCACTTACTACTTACTCTCTTATATATGAGAAACATTTGAAATCTTACAGTAAATACAAGCTGTTGTGATCTAGTAGTTATCACACATGTCTACGAGTTGGGAGACAGGTTCATATCCTGGGTCGGACCACCACTTAAGCCTGGTTTCCATATGGTCGCTACGCTGTCTTTACGGTCGCGGAAGTGAAGCGTGTTTCTTTTGTCATAACAAAAGAAACACGCTTCACTGCTTCACTTCTGCGACCGTAAAGACAGCGCAGCGACCATATGGAAACCAGGCTTTAGGGTCTTAAAAATAATTAAGAATAATTGAGGAGAAAGTCTTTGCAATAATACCAGCAAATGGTAAGACTTTCGGGTCTTGTCGGGTAACGACCTTAAATCGTAAGCCCTCAGAACCCCTATCAATTTCAGGACTTCTAGCCTGTTGGAGTTTACAATACTTGTAATTGATAGTAATCAAGCAGGCTAATACCTCACTTTCAACAAATAATTTCCCAACGCAACCAGGTGATAAATCAGACATAATTCGCTAAGCTTTCGTCCCGTAAACTCAGGACTTGTCAGAGCGTGACTAAACGTGAACTGAGTTCACGAAAAAACTTCTAACTCAGTTCACGTTTAGTCACGCTCTGACGAAGTCCTGAGTTTACGGGACGAAAGCTCAGCGAATTTTATCTTTAAAATTAAACATGGTGTATAACCGCAAACTTTTGATTTGATTTCATTAAACATCGCCATGCCAAGCTTCAAAACTTTAATAAATCAGACATAGTTTGACGCTACTCTGACTTTAAAAAAAAAGTTTTTTGAACGTAACTTACTGTCCATGACCCAACGTTTCGACACTCCAATCTAGTGTCTTCATCAGGGATGATCGTTGTAAAGATAGGATCCCCATTTATATATTTGTATTTCTATAAAATCTCTTACAATTCTTTTTTTCTTTCTCTCATTTTAGGTGAAAAATTTCGAGGAATTGCATTTCAAACCTCATTTATTAGTTTCTGACATTGTTAATATTTATACGAACTTGGCTGAAGGTGACCAAGATGATGCGTTCTGTAAGGCGGTTGGAGATGATGGCCGTTCTTACTCCGACACACTTTTTGACGAAGCCGAAAGAGTTCTTGAGTGAGTAAATTATACCCTCGAATAATTTGCCAACGCAACCAGGTGATAAATCAGACATAGTTTGACGCTACTCTGGCTTTAAAAAGTTTTTTGAACGTAACTTTGAAAGTTACTGTCCACAACCCAACGTTTCGATACTCCAATCTAGTGTCTTCATCAGGGGTGATCGTTGTAAAGTTAGGATCCCTATTTATACCCTCATAGAACCGATGATGATGTTATTTATTAACAAGATGAAAATAAGCTTCTGGTAATAAACCACCGTCATCGCGATTCAATGGAGCGTGGGCGCTATTGATATGCCAAGCCTCCAGAGAACGTCTCTGATGGTACCGCGGATTAGTGGTAATAATTTTGGAATTTTCCCACGCAATCTCATGGTTGGTAACGCACGTATGCTCCGACAAAGCAGAATTTTCCTTTTTTGAAAAGAAAACAGCCTTTTGGTGTTCTTTTAAACGCGTACGAAACTGACGTTTAGTCTGACCGATGTACTCATGCGGTCAAGCGGTCATATTTCAAATCGAACAAACGAAAAAATAACATACGGAAATCATGCGGGATGTCACCGTTGTCAAAATCATTGAGGTTACAGTGTCTCCTTCAATTAAGACGCTGTAATATATTTATTAGCTTTATTTATTTTCATAATTCGTTACAGCATAATTTTATGTTTGTAAACCAATCTTCATTCACCATTACTCCTAGATTAATTGTACTTTATGTTTGTAACTTCAGGAAAATTCGACAAGACCAGAAGTCAATCGACAATTGGCATACTCTCGGTTCCAAAATCAAGAAACTGGTCGAGCAACAACAGCGAATTGATGAATATTTATCTGAGGTGGGTGTTTGATTGAAGAGAGAACGAAAATTAGATCAGGAATTTGGAGGTTTATCCAGGTTCCATCTTTACCTTGCAGGCACCTGACGAGTTCCTTGATCCTCTCATGGGATCTCTGATGACAGATCCTGTTAGATTACCGTCTAAGGAAATCCTAGATAGAGCTACTATCATGACGCACTTACTGAAGTAAGTAGACAACTAAAGTGTCAGAAAGTCGGTCCTCTCCTTTCCTCCTCTCTTTCCTTCATTCCTTCCTTTCCCTATTTCCCCTTTCCTCCCAGCCTTCGTCGGTTCCTTCTTTTTCCCCTTCTCCCTCTCTACCTACCAACCTTCCTTCCTCCCTCCCTTTCTTCCTTCTTTCCTGCTTCCCTCCCTTCCTTCCTCCACCTCTCCCTCCCTTTCTTCCTTCTTTCCTGCTTCCCTCCCTTCCTTTCCTACCTCCCTCCATTCCTACTTCCTTCCCTTCACTCCTTCCTTCATTCCTCCCTTCCTCCTTCTCTTCCTCCTTTCCTATCTCCTTCCATCCCTTCCTCCAACCCTCTCCCTCCCTTTCTTCCCCTTTCTCTATCCCTTCCTCCTTCGCCTCCTTCATCTCTTCCCCTCCCTTTCTCCATCTCGTCCCCTCCCTATCTCCATCTCTTCCCCTCTCACTCCCTCCCTTCCTTCCTTCCTTCTTCCATCCCTCCCTCTTCCTTCCTTTCTCCCTCCCTTTCCCCTTCTCCCTTGCTCCCTCTCTCCCGCCACCTCCTCCCTCCCTTGCTCCATTCCTCCCTCCATTCCTCCCCTCCTTCCTTCCCTCCATTCCTTCCTCCACCCCCTCTCTCCCTCCCTTTCTTCCCCTTTATCTACCCCTTCCTCCATCACTTCCTTCATCTCTTCCCCTCCATTTCTCCATCTCTTCCCCTCTCTTCCTATGCTTTCCTCATGATTTGTTATCTTATAGCGAGTCAACTAATCCCTTCAATCGGAATCCTCTTACGCCCGACATGCTCCAACCAGTTCCCGAGTTAAAAGCGAAAATCCAAAAATGGCTGAATGAGAAGAGTCGTGAACACCAGTCTGAATCATAAAGCCTGTTTGTCTACTACTTAACAGGTTTTTATAACACGGGGGGAAGTTCTCAAAAATGTTGTTAATGGGTAATTTTAAGGGAGCACTCCACTCCAAAAACAAGTTGTGTTCATATGAAACATCTTAACTTATTCTAGTTCAAGTTCTTCTAGTTCCTCAGGCAAGAACCTAGACGAATTTATTGCTGTATAAGAACTTGTCCAGCTTGATATCGATAACCCTAATCACTCTAATCACTCTTTTGTTATGTGCAATAAATTTGTCTAGGTTCTCGCCTGAGGAACTATAACAACTTGAACTAGAATAATCTTCGTAACATAAATCACTACAGTACTGTATATTTCAGATACACATTCAGGGCCCAGTTCTTTAAGCCCAGTTCTTTATCTTTTTACACAATACTGTACAGTACATTTAGATCACAAAATTCAGGCTCAGTACATTTAGATCACATAAATCACTACAGTACTGTACATTTCAGATACACATTCAGGACCCATTTCTTTAAGCCCAGTTCTTTAAGCCTAGTTCTTTATCTTTTACACAATACTGTACAGTACATTTGGATTACAATGTGGTACAGATATCAAATAAATGTATATATATAGATATCAAATAAATGTGGACCTATTACAGAAGATAGTTTCTGGTTAATATGTACACTGCTGTGGTGAACGTCAAGCTCATATACTCAAAATAATTATTCTGAATCCCGGACAGGAAGCATTGCTATTTTGTGACTGCCGCATAGGCAGTATATATATCAATCGAACCAGTACATCATTGTAACCTTCGCTCTTCATCTGAGTCTTGGTAGCTCAATGGTTAGAGCATCTCACCCGGCAATCAGAAGGTTACAGGTTCGATTCCTGTCCAAGACTCAGAATTATTTTTCTGAGGATACGAGCTTGACGATCGTCCATGTATCGTCAGAAGCTAGTTTGATAGATATTAACGACACACTACCCATAAACATATTTTAAACACATTTTATTTTAAATAAATAAAATAATCACGAAAACAAATTTTTAAGTGTCTATGAACTACTATATTGTGAATAGATGTTGAGAACGGTTACAACACAAGGGGTCCAAGGGGGTCAACAAGGGAGGGGGGGGGGGGAGACGTGAGGCATCCGCAAATGGAGCAGGGCCCCCGCACATGTTTCATCCGCCCCTGGTTGTGCGTAATATAGTCTTACCCCAGATAGATCTGTCTAACCCCAGAGTACCTTTGGTCCTGCAAGCTCATTGTGAGCTCCATATATATGTAGAGCTCACTGCTATGGTCTTACCTAAACCATAACCGCATCGGTACGAGGCTGTACTACCTCCACTGCAACTTTGACTTCAATAAGCCCACCACTTTTTTTTTTAAAATTTTGCACAATATCACGACTGCCTTGGATTTCGAGGCAGCACTTCTCTTGCGATAGTAAACTTCTAGTTTATCACTTCTAGTTATTCCGTAGTTGTACAACACAACTTTCAAAAGTTCACTGCAGGTTAATACTGTAACTCAAAATGCCCCCCAGAAAGTACCGTTGCTGCCTCCCGATTACCCCCCCCCCCCTTTCCCTAAGTTACGATCTCTATGGTGGTCCAACTTTAGACAAGCCTGATGTAATTAAAATATATTAAATGGCCGCCCGTGTTTACATTGCCTGATGTAAACACAGTATGGAGTTTATGAGAATTCGAAAATTTATGGAAACCCAAGTATATAGTAATTTCGAATTCTCTCAAACTCAGGTTATCTAAACACAAAGTGTCCATTTTCTATTTCTTTTGTAAAGTAAGACTAAGAAATATATAAACTTGGTAAGTGGCCAATCGCAGCGTGCGTTAGACATAACCTATTTTATAATGAACTCTTGAAATAATATAATCCTCTGTGTGCTTTAGCTTTAGCCGAGTCAATTGATTGGTTGATGTGGGTATGTTACTGATAAACCATATGGCCTCCTCTGTGCTGTAATTACAACAGACAGTCATTTCATGTTTATTTTACGACGCAAATATTGAATAAATGTAATTTAAATATAGGTTCAATGCAGTTTAGCTTACATAGGCGTTGTTGTCTATAGTGACGCCTTGTTAATTCTAACGCTTTGTTTCACCATCTGTGTTTAACACTGCAGTCTGTTCTCTTAAACGCAGAAATCCTTGACAGGTGTTTCAATCACAATCAACTAACAGAGTTCGCCAATCTAGTAGTTCTCTCGTCTATTCAATTAAGGTTAATTAAAGATGGCCTGAACGTGCTAGAAGACATTTTTCGTTGCATTCACTCAACACTTAGGGCTGGCACGAGATATTTAAATACGATATTGATAGGTCGGAGCTGGTCATTGGTTATACGTTGGTGTTAGAGTTTGACTTTTGAACGAGTGTGAGTGTTAAGTCCTTTTGTATATATAAACACCATGGCTTGCGCAAAGCTGTCGAAAGGCGAAGAGAAACGACGAGGCTTAGCAGGCTTGCCCAAAATGGGAAAACAGAGTCCACAGAGAACCACTTCGAACATTTTCTCAATGTTTGACAAAAAGCAGATTTTGGAGCTCAAGGAAGTGTTCAAAATGATCGACCAAGATTGCGATGGCTTTATTGATAAAAACGATTTAATGGCTATGTTTGAAGCTCTGGGCGAAGAGGACACCACGGAGGATTATCTAGAAGAAATGATAAAAGAATCGCCATCTTATATCAATCTCACCATGTTCCTGACGCTTTTTGGTAATAAACTTAACGGAACAGATCCTGATGATATTTTTGAAGGAGCTTTTCGTTGCTTGGATGTGAATGGCACGGGGCGCATTGATGGAGAAAGGCTAAAAAATCTTCTTACGCAAACTGGAGATAAGTAAGGATATTCAGTTGTGAAGTACCCTAGGTACTGTAGACTGTGTACTATAATTATTTGCATTTTAATTTCTATATCTTTGTCACATCTCCTGGTGTGGTTTTGTTCTTTATATTAATTCATTGATAGATCACCGGCATGGCTTCGGGCGGTTGTTAGTGATTATGAAATGTTTTGGAAAAGATTGCAGTATCTCTGAAAACGTTATCACCAAAAAACAGAAATTTAGCTAAACTTGCTTCTGGATATGCGCCGTCAGGTCTGCGATCATATGCCGAAACATTCTGCAAAACCATCACAATATCACGCCAATCAATTAAAGTATCTATCCAGGGTTTGGGGATTTTACATATTCGTAATCTTTGAGTTCTACCAAGAAGAAATGTAATATATCTTGTCGTTCGAAAATTTCATCTTCATGCCTTTTTCCATGCTAAAGTTGATTTACTATTCACAGGAAATGACGTGAACTTTAAACACACCTGTTTAGACAAAATTCGCGCAATTTCCAAACTTTCATTGTTTGACGTCATTTCCTGTGAATAGTAAATCACTTTAGCAGGGGAGAAAGGTGAAAATGAAATTTTCGCACGACAAGATATTTTACAATTCTTCTCATGAGATTCCAAAGATCACAAATATGTAAAATCCGAAAACAAGTATAGTCACTTTAATATTGAGTTTTTCACTAGTTAAAGTTGCCGGATGTGATGTCACAAGAGGCATTCAAAACCAGTTTTCTTTTGTTACTTTTAAAAAAATTTGAGTTTTTTTTACAGTTTATTCTTCATTGTCTCCAGATTCACAGACAAAGAAATGGTCATGATGTTACGAAACGCGAAAATGGATAGCGACGGAAAATTCGATTATGTGGACTTCATTAATGTTGTCAAATACGGTACAATGAGATAATGGTGTTATTGATGTTTGGAAGAAAAGAGAAATGTATATCTATATGAATTATCTAAAGAACATCTAAGATGTCACAAGAGCTGATTTTCAACATTGTGTTTTTTGTATCAAACTATAACTAACGAGATTACTATGTGACGTCAGATACTCTGTGACGTCAGATACTCTGTGACGTCAGAATCTCTGTGACGTCAGATAGTCTATGACGTCAGATACTCTGGACGTCAGGTACTCTGTGACGTCAGATACTCCTGTGACGTCAGATACTCTGTGACGTCAGGTACTCTGTGACGTCAGGTACTCTGTGACGTCAGATACTCTGTGACGTCAGATACTCTGTGACGTCAGATACTCTGTGACGTCATATACTTTGTGACGTGTGACGTCATTTTAGGTGTTATATATTGCACTTCTAACACACACAGCGTTCAACTTTCCTTTTAAGGAAGAATACAATTTTTTTGTAATTGTGCGCGGTTAATTAGATTTGAGGTATTCTGCAATCTGATTGGTTCTTGACTATTGCCTATTTGAAAAACAAAATGGCGGCATATTTTGCTAAAGCGAATGAACATTGAGTAAGAAATAAGTATTTGCTTGATGAAACAACATAAAAAATACCTAAACTGAATACCACGAGTGTCTATATTATAAAACAAGTATTCTATTTGCTCTCATACGCGTATATAAGCTATGATATGAGCTTATATATACCATCCATTACATTTAATAACCCCCTAAGGGTAATTCCGCTGACATAGAATTCGCTGGAGATATTTGGTGTAGATGATCTCCAAATAAGGTTGGCGTGAGACAAATTGCTAGGTGTGGTGAGTGCTGAGAGTTTGTTCTGCTTCGCCTTCACGCTCCTCACTACATTTTTGCTTCGTTTCACTTGCGAAAATCCACAGCAATGGCGAGCAAACGAACGGGTAAGAAGGTGACGAAGAAGCGAGGCCAAAGAGCGACCTCGAACATCTTCGCCATGTTTGACCAGGCGCAGATCCAGGAGTTTAAAGAAGCCTTCAATATGATTGACCAAAACCGAGATGGGTTTATCGACTCGGAAGATCTCAAAGATATGTTTGCTTCGCTTGGTAAAGAACCCGATGATAAACTGGTGGACAGCATGATGGGCGAAGCACCTGGACCACTGAATTTTACCATGTTTCTTACGTTATTTGGTGAGAAGTTGAATGGCACAGACCCTGAAGATGTCATTCGCAACGCTTTCGGGTGCTTTGACGACGAAGGTGATGGTAAACTTCACGAAGATCATCTAAAGAGATTACTAATGACGATGGGTGACAGGTAATGGTATTAATTTAGTACTCCGTCTTAAAGAAATTGTTTTTCGTATCGAGAAAGCCGAAAGGCTGGAAAAATATGCAACATTGAAAAAACATTCCATTGTTGATATACACTGTATGCGTGGTATCAACATCTGTTCACTTAAATTCGCGAATTACCGTGTTAATCAGTAAATGTCGCTCGAAAAAATACTTGAGATGGTAGATTCGGCTTATATACACATAACCCCCATATGTGACTGTCTCGATTAGACTATCGAAGGGAAAATCATATAGAAAATTGTCAATTTAATGAACAGAATCCTGTCATACCTACCAATTCCTCACGTTCTTGAAAATGTATCAAATTTCAACATTAAGGAATCCAACAACTACACATGTCTATACTACAGCGCCGATATACTCAAAAATACTGCGCCATATCTTCTCTAACAGCGTGCAGTTAATACCTGTTTGTTTAGAATAGATTTGGAACCCTGCGTTTTTGTGTGCCTTTTGCTTTGTACCAAACAAATGGTTTATTTGATGTCGTTAATTAGGTAACACATTAGAAAGTGTGATGAATTAGTTCGTGATTGAAAATTGTATCATAATATGTTGTGGTTTCAGCAACAAGTTAATGTATTCCAACAAGGTGTAACTATATAGTTAATTTTGTTATATTGTGGCTGATGTACAAGCCCCTCTCCAAGACTTTATTTATCAATGACTTGCTTAAATCATGCAACAGATGGTGGTAGTTCAGCAGTGACATGACATTTCTGTCTGGTGGTCACTGTGAC
Organism: Chrysogorgia sp. JL179-B06; assembly: GCA_035772405.1. Lineage (NCBI taxonomy): Eukaryota > Metazoa > Cnidaria > Anthozoa > Scleralcyonacea > Chrysogorgiidae > Chrysogorgia > Chrysogorgia sp. JL179-B06. Next base: position 998,103 of record JAYKKM010000422.1, read on the forward strand.
AATCATAGAATCTCATGATTTTAAAATACCCAAACTTTCAAACTCCATTTTATTTATTAAAATACCTTTTACAGATATTATGAAAACATAATGTTTCCTGTAAACAGATTAGAGTGCTTCATAGACAGTGTTTTGGATATATAGCAAAGTGAAAAGGTGGTAAACTGCCAAGATTTTTAGTAACAAAATACTGACATTTTGAACGGAGCCCTTCATCAAAGTAAGACAAGATGAAATAAAATAAATAGGGCTAATATATATACATATATATATATATGCCAAAAGGGTGTCACAAGTAGAAAGTAGCCAATCAAATGCACGGGAGATAAATAAACTAATAATTAATGAGATGCGAAAAGTTAAATCATTTGCTATTTTTACAGTCGATCAGCAAACAGACTGAGGGGGAGGGAGAAGGGTGCAATGACCTAGTCAAAGGTCCAACATTAATAGTAAAGACTATATGCAATAGTAAAGCAGTATGAAACAAAAACTTGAAAAGGAACGAAAGTACATGAGCTAATAATAATAACTAAAATAACAAAAAAACTTGTAGGAAATAAAATAAAATAAAAATGTTCGTTAAGGCCAAACCTGTAGCCTGCCATTTAAACAGCTCTAACCATTTGGTTTTAGACATGAAAGTCTAAGTCTACAAATGGCAAGAGAAGCTCATTTTTACTTGGCACATCCCCATGGCCTTAACGAACAGAAGTGTTGTTTGAAAGATGTCTGAGATATAGGAATGTTATTTCAATATTACAACTTTGTGTTAATATTGGTGCTCAATTTCCTTTTTGTTTTCAGAATGAGCAGTGAAGAAGTCGAGATGATGTACACTGCAGCTCCAATTGACTCGCGAGGAAACTTCAACTACGTTGCATTCACGAAGGTCTTAAAACATGGAACAAAAGACGAATAAACTAGAAGACTCATTATTTTTGACAAGAATAGTAATATAATTCAATTGATAATATATTTTGCATTTTTAACAATTTTTGTTTTGTAAATGTATGGTGGCCATCAAAGTCAGTGTCTTTCCAAATGTGTATTTGTAATGGGAAATATAAATGGAGTTAAGTATATCAAGCAAGCTTTGTAATAAATATGTGGTGAATGTTATACATTATGCTTAAAATTGTATTACAGTTCTTGTGCTATATACATAAGCAAAAGGAATAAAAATGTTATATTGGATGTCAAATTATGTAGTCTGTTTATAAATGCATGGGCCTCATTCTATACAGGGTGTATCAAAAAAAGTGCAACCTCGGAATTTCCCAAGAAATCCACTTTGTTTTATTAGCACAAAAGATTTTAGGCCTCTGGGAATTTAACTGTTGTTGATACTTGTAAACTAAACAACTTTCCATTTAATAAATGCATAAATTTCGATTCAATTCTGCTTTACGTGCTCGAGTTTGTAGTAATTAGACAGTTATGCTCCTGGAATACGATTACAAGCTATTTTAAATTCCAGGGGCGAAAATCTTTTGTGTTTAAGAACACAGTGGATTTCTTGGGAAATTCCGAGGTTGTGCTTTTTTGATACACCCTGTATAAGTTATTCTATATAGCTTTTTAAAATTTGATATTTTGGTAAAACACTGCCTAAATACAGATCGAATATGCTAAAAGTTGGTGTACTGCTGAAATAGTGTGTAGGAGGTCTAATGTTTTGAGTGAAAGCCCTTCTTCAGAGCATAGTTAAAGTGCCCCTAACCTCAAACATTTTTATTGTCTTATTTGGAAGAACTTTTAAAATGATAAAGTATCTTCTTTTGAAGGTTTTCGTTTCTTCGCTTTCTTTTTGAGATATATCAGTTTGTTTGATATGCAAATATCTGGAATTTCGTCACATGCATAATTAAAATCTTCAAAAGAAGTTACTTTATCATTTTAAAAGTTCTTCCAAACAAGACAATAAAACATTTTGAGGTTATGGGCACTTTAATATAACCCATTATATTAACTATGGTCAGAGTGAAACAAAGTCTATATTATTTCATTCTGATGAAGGCCCTTCACTCTAGACGTACTTAGACCTAATTCTCTGGCTAGTGAAGTACTAGAGTCAGAGATACATGTAGATTGGTGACTTTGTTTCCAAAGTATAAAATTGTATATAATTACAAGATATTGTGGTTGAAAAGCAATGCAAAATAAAATATTGGTTGGCACAAATTCAAAATATGTCCAATAACCAGGGGGTACCCCCACCCGACACTGGCTCTAGTGTCTAGACTCTAATAAAAGATGGCGGATAAATTTGACTGGCCATGGCACTACAAGTTCCCTCCGTTTTTCACGTAAGTCTTTGCTCTGTAATATATCCTCGCAGTGTCAACTTAAAGTATACTTAGAGAACCTTTGTTCTCTTTCCTTTTGCTAGAATTCAAACCAATTCCGACACTCGAAGTCGTCAATTAGAACTGTGGTGTAATCTTGTGTTGGCGTATCACAAACAGAACAAGAAGTATATTTTTGATGTTAATGAAGCCCAGACAAGTGCATTGTTTTGTAATAAAGATATAAACAGTATCCTTTATGTTTTAGGGACACTATACAGTACATTGTAATTCTCTGAATAGTCCAAGTTGATCTAATTATTTTAATTATAACAAATTATGGGAGCAATTATAGAATACCCATCCACTTTTGAATCCGCACTTAAAGGCAGAAATACAAACCAGGTTGCTCTAAAATCTTTTTAAATATAATGTCGAAGGTTTGTATTGTGTGTACTTGTTAATATTTATCAAATTAAATGGGATTTTAAAATAGAACGAAGCAATTGTATATGATGAACTTTCCGTAATTTGACCCTTTTACTAACTGTAATAGCGAAAGTGGACGGGTATTCTACAATTTAGCGTAAGCTTCAATGAAAGGCAATAACAAATTAGGAATTGTAATGGTATATGTACATTTGTCCAATTACAATGCATCACAGCATTGAGTGATTTATGTACACTGTCTAGTATATGGTTAATTGACACCTGCTTAATACAGAATAAATATGAAGAAGGATGATCGACTTAATTACAGAATAAATATGATACATGGACGATTGTCAAGCTCGTATATCATCAGTCAAGATCATATCCTCACTATATCATTGTAACCTTTGCTCTCCATCTGAGTCTTAGTAGCTCAATGGTTAGAGCGTCTCATGGGCAATCAGAAAGTTACAGGTTCGATCGCTGTCCGGGACTAAAAATCATTTTCTGAGGATATGAGCTTGACGATCGTCCATGTATTATCCAAATTACATAATGTTCAAATGATTTTACTCAATTGCTGAATCATCAGCAAACTGACATCTTGTATGAATGATACAAATGGAATTATTACTCTGAAAGATTGGTGAGGAAATAGTGTGTCTATTTTGGCAGTACATTAACCAAAATTTTACACTGCCTATGCAGCACAACACATTCCTTTCACAATTTGTATGATGGTAGTAAGCTTGTATTAAATTATAGGGTTGATTATTTCATGAATTAAGAAAATGACATATTTTTAGTCCAGTTTATTAATGGCATTTGACTGCATCATACAACTATTGCATACTATATTTTAGTCAATGTGTTGTATGTTATATTTAACACAAATATCCAGGGAAGTTGTCATTAGAAGGTATTAACTTAGTGCTGGAAACACTGCAAAAGAAAGGCAAGTGTCTGAAAAGGTCTATTTATTTTTCCAATAAAATATAATAATTAATGTAAGACTTGAATCAGAAAAAAACAAGCAAAAATGGCTTCATAAAGCCTATAACAAGCAGTATAATATATACTGAAGCTATATAATTTAAGCTTTAATTAAGCATTGCTATAAAAAGAGTGTTTCATAGACCTTATTCAAAAATGGCTGCTAAATTAATGTTCTTTTACATTCATATAAATTGGCCTTTATGAACTCGTTTTCATATGTGAAATTGAAACATGGTCATTATTGGGTCAATTTATATGCATATAAAATAATTTTAAATTGTTGTATATTGATAAATAAGGTGGTATATATACTTCCTGGTAACACAAGACTGGGTTTACATATGTTTTTATACCCCTAAACCGTAACTCTAATCCTAACCCAAACCATAATCCTATGTATTGTTACCATGAAGTATATCCCAATAAGGTCTATACAAATGCCTTTTTTATCAACACATACAGGTAACCTAGAATGGGAGGATAAAAAATATCAGAGATGCTTTATTATGTGGAAAACACCAGAGGAATGGGGTTCAACTATCTATCAATGGGTAAGAAAATGTCAAGAAAAATCTGACATTTAAGGTTATACTAATAGTGTACGTAGTAGTAGGTCTAACATTTTGCATAAAGGCCTTTAGAGAGTGAAAGTGATGAAGGGCCTTTGCTTGAAACATTAGACCTACTACACACTATTTAGGTTATAATAATAGGTAGGGCCACTGAGATGGCTGATAGGACAAGGGGAAGGTGGGGTTATGGTCTTTCACAGGCTCCTAAATACCCTAGAAGCTTCATTCTATGTGTAGGATTTGCATGATGGTTATCGTTTCAGACCACTTATTTGGTCCAGGCCCTGGAGCAGTTGTCCAGGCTACCCCCCTCTCGGCGAGCCTGATAATAGGTGGTTTATATGTTGTGTAGGTAAAAGACAATGTCATGACTGGTAGTGTTTGTACATTATTTGAACTACAAAATGGTGATGATACTAAGAGTCAGGGTAAGTTTAGTTTAATAAAAATTTAAATGATATATATTATAAAACTAGAGTGGAAATTCCTGGAGCATACAGTGTGCATTCTTAAGATATCAACAAGCTACCACATTTTCCAATACACAAATCATGTAGTTAATAAATACTTGATATACTGAGAGTCATAGAATCTATGACTCTCGTTCTACCATCTGAGTCCATGTAAGTCAATGATTAGAGCATCTCACTGGCAATCGGAAGGTTACAGGTAAGGTTGTACATATATGTCTGTATCATCTGAGTTCAAGTAGCTCAATGCTTAGAGCATCTCACTGGCAATCAGAAGGTTACAGTTTGTAGTGTTGAACACACTTTAAAACCTTCACTCTTCCATCTTAATTATCCATGCAGTTCAATGGTTAGAGCATTTCACTAATCATCAGGTTACAGGTTGTAAACATTGTAACCTCTCTATCATATGAGTCCATGTAAGTCAATGTTTAGACCATCCCACTGGCAATTATCAGGTTACAGGTTGTAACCATTGCTCTGTCTGAGTTCATGTCATTCAATGGTTAAAGCATCTCACCAGCAATCAGAAGTTACAGGTTCAATTCCCATCAACAACCCATAATTGATAAACATTCTCTGCAGTTTAAAAGCTTGAGCAGCAACCTTGCATATTCATAATTTATTATTTCCACTAGAATTCCATGGGATAGACACATGGATGTTGAAACGTGCGTTACAAACACTGGAGACTAAAGGAAAAGCACAGATGTTTGAAGGGCCAACGCCTGGTGATGATAATGGATTAGGAGTGAAGTTTTTCTCATGAGTAATTTAATATGACAAGGTAAATTAATTTGAGAGAGCGATTATCATGTCAGAAAACGTTAGCTTTATGGATTGAAATTACTAAAGTCGGTTGATTGATGGTGACTTGAAATAAGTTGTTAGCCAAATAGTAAAAAAGTAGACTACTGCGTAAACATTGTTTTGGATATATACCAAAGTGAAAAGGAAGGACTACGTTCGAAACGTCAGTATTTTGTTACTAAAAATCTTGGCAGTTTACCACCTTTTCACTTTGCTATATATCCTATTAACCAAATATTCGTATTACAGCTCCTCTAGTAGCCTTGCGAGTCACTTTTACTCGCGGAAGCAACTTCTATATGTTGTATTTTTTATTTGTTAAAAGACCCCGCCATGCGGCAGGGTGACGAAAAATTAGTCTATAGACTCATTAAATTGTTCTCCTCCACGGAAATCTTTAGTAAAAGGCGAAAGATTTATTCGTGCATGAAGGAAAACCAGAGTTACATACTTTTTCAAAACATAAAATTACAATATATCCGCCAACGCACCTCGGACATGTTATGGGATTAGTATGAACCTTTTGCGCATGAGCAGTAAACAACGTCGTGATAGTCGAATCGTGAAATTATATTCATATTAGTGATACTTTATATTTTATTTCGCGATGTGTTTGAAAGAATAATTCATTGGGACACTGAAGCATCAAATAGCTTCGTTTTCATTTTTTTACTTCCGTGAGATAAATCACATGGTTTCCTCCCTCCCCACCCCCCACCAATCAATGTTGATTTACAACGAACTTTTCTGAGTGCTGGCAAACCAAATTTCGCTACAACATTGATCGGAGGGGAGGGCATATTTGAAAGATAATGAGCGTGCGCATACATGTCATCTTACATACGCTGTATCCCAATGTAATTATTCTACGATTGTAGCTTGCGAGTCACTTTTAGTACATTTTAATTGTTAAAACACCCCGCCATGCGGCAGGGTGACGAAAAATTAGTCTATAGACTCATTAAATTGTTCTCCTCCACGGAAATCTTTAGTAAAAGGCGAAAGATTTATTCGTGCATGAAGGAAAACCAGAGTTACATACTTTTCGAAAGATAAAATTACAATATATCCGCCAACGCACCTCGTACATGTTATGGGATTAGTATGAACCTTTTGCGCATGAGCAGTAAACAGTCGAATCGTAATTAGTTAATAGTCGAATCGTGAAATTACATATTACTGATACTTTATATTTTATTTCGCGATGTGTTTGAAATTAATCTTCTTGTAAGAACTCGAAGTAATGCGTCGAATCTGAGTGAGTCGTGATCGAAACCCGTGTGACGACGTAATAAAAACACGAGAGAAGTGTAACAACAAGCACGAGTCGCCAAGGCGAGTGCTTTCGCAGACGTCTCGAGGGTTTTCCCCGACTTATTGAAGGTTTTTATTTAGTTTCATCTAGCTTCCTCCGCAGGCAACTCTGTGTCTTCCTAGCTACAATATTTTCAGTCTAATGTTTGTGGCATTTATTTCTTTGGCTCGGCCAAGTCTAGTGGTTACCACACATGTCCATGAGTTGGGAGATACAGGTTCATATATCCTGGTCGGACCACCACTCAGGGTCTTAAAATAATTGAGGAGAAAGTGCTGCCTTTGCAATAATACCAGCAAATGGTGATAAACTAAACTAGTTATAGACTGAAAACGTTGCAGCTGAGACACGCTACGGAGAAGGTTAGGTTTCATCAGGTTTCGTTTCAATCACGCGGGTCGTCTTCGTAACCTGATCGAGGACAGCAGACTGACCAATCAAAGCGTGTGTAGAGTAAACATTATTTTATAAATAAAAATAGAAAACTTTACGTCAGTTTCAATCTCTTACACGAAGAGTCTTCGCTAAAAATATTAGACCTCCTACACATTATTTCCGCAGTAAAGTATTTGAAAACTTGGTTGGTGTGTTGCTGAAATGGTGTGTAGGAGCCAGGAGATTGTCTGCAACGCCATAAACGGATTTGTGAGATCGGATACGGACGATTTGTTGGGATTCATTGTTTTTATTTTATGTGTTTCGTCGCGCTGATATATGTTGTTCGATCTCGGTTTAATATGATTTAATTTTGGTTTAATATTCCAAATCTTCAGAAAATGTGTCCTAGACAGGGAGATGGAGCTTGTAACCTTCCGATTGCCAGTAATAAACTAATAACATAAATAATAACATTAAATCCCTCTCTAATGTTAATTATTATTCTTAAATACCCCTAAATACCCCTAAATACCCCTTGTGTATCGCTTCGCTACTTTTGGAAGTGCGCTCGAGAGGCCTTGCTCCACGTTATGGTTAGATGCGATGTCTGCCTGTTGGTGTCGAGTGAAAGCGGCGAATTTAATATGTATATGGAGAAATCAGTGACTGTTCTGACCGTGTCTCAATGGCTCAAAGGTTAGAGCGCCGAAACGTTGATTCGGAGACCAAGGTTCGATTCACGGTTGGGGCAGTCACTTTTTCCATAAACAGACCCATCGTCGCCCTCCGTTCTTCCACCCAACATCTTTTCCTCCACCCAACATCTTTTCCTCCACCCAACATCTTTTCCTCCACCCAACACAGTGTGGTGGTGAAATAAGATTATATTCACAAGCAGGATGTGTTATCTTCTTTTACACATTTTCAAAATCATATTTTCACCACAATAGATATTACAATTAATACATAAATAAATATAATTGTAAGCAATGAATCTCTTCTCTTTGTATAAACACTACCGTACAGTTGATCAACTTAGAGGTTTACATGCTTACATAAACATTTGAACTCAGCAAAATATTTCGAATGTAATCTTGTTGAATAGTTCATGTATACCATTCCTATTACTTCACTAATTTGCCAATGGTCCATCATTTAGGAACATCATATGTCACACCAAACGAATTTCTATGATTTCCTGAGGAAATTGAGAATGTAACGAAGGAGCAGTGTACGTCTATGGCACCCTTACTCCATCCTATCACTCGAACACAGACAAACACTTCGAGGAAGTCTTTCATTTTGACCGTGGTCTTTTGGAAGTTTCACCTCTCTGTTGGCCTGACGCAGTCCACGGTAGACGAGGGATATTTTAACCTTATCATGATCTAACTCTTTGCATCTAAACTTAACATCGAGCTCGGTCTCATTGTCGTCGTTATCCGTGGTGTTGTGTCTCCCGGTTCTTCTGAAATTTCAACAACAATGAGGGTGTACAATGGATGTTCTGTTTTTTCAATCATTTTATATTTCAGCGTATTCAAACCATCTAGCCACATACGCGTTGCCGAACTCTTCAGCAGTTCATTCCTGCAATGAGAAAATTAGATACGTCGTGATTTAAATTATATTGCAATAAACTGACAATGTAAATACGTGTAAAAGGATTAATATAATTATTCCATTTCTCCCGTTTTGCTAAATATTCGAACACCATATCATGCATACATCCGTAACCATACCATAAACATAACATCATTATATCTGAACGCGATACTACAACACCAAACCATACCATACCATACTATAGCATACCACACTATACCACCATGCCATAACATACCACACCACACCTTATCATACCACACCTTACCTTACCATACCATACCATACCATACCATACCATACCATACCATACCATACCATACCATACCATACCATACCATACTATACCACACCATGCCATAGCATAGCATAGCATAGCATACCATACTATACCACACCACACCATGCCATAGCATAGCATAGCATACCATACCATACTATACCATACCATGGTCGCTCACGGTTGTTGGAAAGAAAAAGACAACAATAATAGAACAAGTCTGATAGCAGAGTACCAGTCTCCTATGGTTGTGCCCTCAGTCACGCGCGGTTACCTAGCTGTTACCCCCTCACTTTACCTATTAGGTCCAGCTTTAGCACGCACGTGGTGTTTTTGAAGCATCATGTATCGTCCAATGTTTGCGCGAGGCCGAATTAAATGAAAACCAGCAGCTCGAACTCTAAAAAATAAGAAATACGAAAAGTTACCCATTGGAGACCAATAACGAGAATTTGTGTGTTGAACTTAGGCTTATAATATTATACATACGCAGCGAAAAAGACCACGGTATACGTCATGAAGTCCAAAGACGTCATGATGACGTTTTGGGACCAGCCCTCAAAACGTTAACAAGCAGTGTGAATTTATAACCTCCAAAACGCTCCAGTTCTGCTAAAACGATTGTAGTGTTTCAGCTGAAGTCAACATTAAGGAACAGCTCTCGTCTCTCAGCAAGTTCACGTCGTCCTGAAGACGTGAAAATGCTCAGAGTTGCGTTGTAAACAGAACGAGGACGGTGTTGAGAATACTCTTGGGACTACAAATTATTCATTCTCTTTGTTTCGCATAAATAATTCTTTGTTTTGAAGGCCGTATCGTTAAGGTTGCCGCGTTCTAGATCTTGAAGTCCCTTCCGGTCATTAGTAGATGTCATGTTGCATAAAGTCTATTAAAATGCCAAAAATAGTACCACTACACTACCTGTTATAGGCGTCGTCATCTTCGCCTCCCCAGCCCCAAAATTTGTTGGAATATCCGTTCATTTTCTCAAATTGGTCCCTTGAGAAAGCGCCCACACCACCAAAATAATGGAGATAAGGAAACCTAGCGAAATGAAACATTCTTTGAGCTCTACGTATTCCATGTGAAACAACGTTATCTCATGTTTGGTGATTTTACAATTACATATTCGTAATATTTGGATTTTCCTGAGCAAAATCATAATATATCTTGTCAGCCAAAAATTTCATCTTCACGGACTTTTTTGCTGTTAAAGTTATCGGATGTGATGTCACAAGAGGCATTTTTGTGGCAAGTAACAAAAGAAAACTGGTTTGGAATGCCTCTTGTGACATCACATCTGGTAACTTTGACAGTGAAAAACTCCATGAAGATTATTATGATTTTGCTCAGGAAGACCCAAATATTACGGATATGTAAAATCCCCAAACGTGAGATAGACATTTCTCATACCTTCTATGAAAGCGATCAACTGACACCCCGAGCAATTTTGGAGACTCTGGACAGCTGTAATCATTCCGATCATTCTCTAAGATGTGGTCGACATCGTGAAACACAAAGCACTCGAAGTTTCCAATTTTCAGAGCTTCCACAAAGCCAATGTTCAGTAACATAGCACGATTGAAGCTGTTATTACCTGCCTGTCAAGAAAAAGGTGGAAATCAGGAAATATAGAAATAGCTTCAGTGTCGGGCCGGCCATGGTCCCTTCTGTAACATGTCATGATTATGGTTTCAGACAATACACGGGTCAGTGCAAAATAAGACTCAAAAGGACCTTTCTGTTTTTGTATGGTCTTTCTTTTTGGTTTGGCCGTTAGGGTTAGGTTGAAGATTATAGACCTCTTTCATAATGGCGGCCAATTTAAATATTACTTTATGTGCTCTTAATTAGCCTTGATGACCTCGTTTGTGTGTCAGCAATTCAAAATAGTAAAGGCTAGTTTATATGGGGCATAAAAGAATATTTAAATTGACAGCCATTATGAAAGAGGTTTATGATTAGACTATGGTAGTTCTTGAAAATGGCCTTAGCGCCTATAGATAACGTAAAATTTTTTATTTGGAAGAACTTTTAAAATGATAAAGTAACTTCTTTTGAAGATTTTCGTTTCTTTGCTTTCTTTTTGAGATATATCAGTTTGTTTGAGATACAAATGTCTGGAATTTCGTCACACATGCATAATGAGTTATCAGAGAATGTTATACATCTTTGCCTTCATGAAATGAAAACACTATGAAAACACGCGCGTGTTTCTCCCACAACACCAAACTTGATTTTAAAGGATTTCGTTTGAGAATTAAAGTGATACACAAACTTCTCCGGTAAGTCAATCAAACTGAAACTGAAATATTTTAAAAAGAAAGCGAAGAAGCAAACATCTTCAAAAGAAGTTACTTTATCATTTTAAAAGTTCTTCCAAATAAGATCATAAATTCTTTTGACGTTATAGGCACTAACACGTAACAGTATACTTTATACCTGTTCGACAACAATCATTTGGTAGTCATGTTTCTGTCTTTCCATTATTGGATGCATGTGGCGCAGAAATATCCTCAAGTGTTCGGAACGATTTCGGTAAGGAATTATAATAGCAAGCTAAAACAGTAATAAAACTATTTGTTAAACAAAAAAATAGGTACGTTAGGCGTACATATGGTCGTGCGTTATCGTCGCCACTTTGATAGGAAGCAGCCGTTTAGAACTTGATTGGCTCCGAAGTTATGCTATTGTGACTTACATCCATCATCAGCGCGACTACACTATATCTGCGCCACTGATCTCGAAAGAAGACTGGATCGAGCAACCATTGTTCAGAAAATGAAGCCGGAAGTCCGCCATTACTAAGGGACCATCCACAAAATAAAATAATTTTACTATAAAGAGGACCAGAAGACATTTTTCAAATTACTGGGCAAAACGATTCATAACCTGCCTACAGATTTACTGCGACTTTGGCTTAGTAATGGGTAAGATTGAAATCTTTTAATATTACTCCGGGGCGTTTGCTCGATCCAGTCTTCTTTCTAGATCAGTGATCAGCGCGCGTAGAAAAAACACAAAAACTTGTCTGGAAAAAATAGTCGTTACGGAAATTCATGTAGATGGTCTTTTTAAAAAATGCGCACCGAACCGATCTGCGCCATCTTTGCTGCGTCTGATTGGTTCACAATACTACCTGGTTTCCAGGCTGTCGCTCGGTCTAATACAGCGGGAAATTCTAATTTGGGATATTTTGGGAAAAAGATATCAAAAAATATTTTCAAATCCTCGGAATTATCATCAAATTTCCTGTGTTTTACCTGTCAGAAGAGTTTATCCAAATGGCCTGACGTTAATTCATTGCTAAGGTACGATTTCGGTCGATATTTCGTTAGTTTTTAGCTCGTAATAGGCATTTAAATACCTCCGACCTAAACCACAGGGGCTTAACATTGATAAGTGGACGCCAGCATATTTGTATTTTCATGAGAATTTTTTGTAAAATTCCCCACTGTTGGGCAATAAATATTCATCAAATATAATCAAATGCCCCATATGGGTATTGGATAGCTTTTAAATAGACTTCAAAGACTCAAATAAACAGGTCAAATTGCCCCACTCTCGAGCCAAGATTGGGATTAACATAATTGATGAGGCATTATACTAACTATGCAGGACCACAGAAGAATGATAACAATGAGTAAGAAGTTTTACAAAATCAGACTAGTTTAAGAAATGAAAAGAAGACAGTTAGTTTTTGTTTAATTAAATGAAATATTTTATTCTGTAGAATTTGACATAACCAAGTGCTTGGAAAATTTTGGAAGGTCAGTTGAGGATCGAATTAATATACTGAATGTATGCTACAGGGGGTGGAGACGTGGAAATTATATATGTTATTTACCAGATGGGATGGTCCGTATGGAAAAATATTAGCCCGAGATTTCAGAAACAGACTGAGGCCGTAGGCTGAGGGTCGTTTACGAGACCGAGGGCAAATATTTTTCTATACGGACCGACCAAAACGATAAATAACATGATATTTATTTTTAAGGTATAAAAAGATTTGAGTTACTTTAGTTTGGTAAAACTGCATTATTTGTATAAGGAAAGAAAAACAAAGCAAAATACTTTAGTTTTTGTATAATATACAGTAGTTGTGATTGAATCAAATTCTGTGTTAGTTTTTCATTTTCCAGTTAATAATAAAGCAAAAATTATGATAAATTTATTTAAAGATGCTGGCAGCAAGAAGCTAGCAACAATATTGGAATAATAATGATGTCATAGCTACACTTTTTGAACCATAACATAATTTTGAACATTGACGTCACATGAAGCTGATGTCACAAATTAGCTGTATGCCAACAGACAATCGAGGTAGAGTAGAGTAGAGAATGCATAATAATAACATATACGTGGACTTCAATCCTAAATTATGTACATACATACATAAATCTTTATTTCAACAGGGTAATTCTTTCAAAAATTATTTAATGACAAAATCTGTTATCAATAGAAGCCCTGATATAAAAAAAACAACCAATAAAATTAAATATATTACAATATTTTAAAAATTATTTAGTATTAAAACTATTAAAAAATTATTTAGTATTAGAACTATTATTTAGCATTAAAACTATTATTTAGCATTAAAACTATTAAACAGTTTGTACAAGCATGATAATAAAAAGACTTTTTCGCTGACTCAGTCCTCACTTTAGGTAAGTGGAGCAAATTACTTTGTCTTGTTTTACGTTGAACAATATCTTTGTTAAACTTTGTTAAAAATAAAGTAGTTTTTAAAGAATTGTGGTACATGTCCATAAATACACTTTCTAACCAAATTATGAACATGATTATCCCGTCTTAATTTTAAAGTATCATACGCAAGAGGATTCAAGGCTTCGTCACTACTAGATTTTTTCATAATAATTCGTGCAGCTCGTCTTTGCAGTTTCTCGAGTAAATCAGTACATTAGTTCATTAAAATTTATACCCTCTACATTTTACCTTCTTAGCAACACAATCCTTTGGTTTCGATGCTCCACCCTTTTCAACAAAGCCACCATTTTTAACAGATAAATCTTCATTAACTTCTTTCATTTCTGGGACAGTCTGGTTTACATACAATGTACCAACTAAAGATAAATAAACATAAGTGAAACAGCTACCCCATAAATTCTGATAGCTTTCCAAAAGCACTGTCAACTGCTCAGTTACAAATTAGAGTTTCTGGCTCTCTGATATAAAAGTTAGAAGCTTCATGAATATGTGTGCAATCAGGTCACTGGCCATCTAAATTGCATGGTACTGTACAAGCGCTTTAAACAGAGTATCGGTTAAGTAAGATTTTACACATTCGTAATATTTGGGTCTTCCTGAGCAAAATCATAATATATCTTGTCAGCCAAAAATTTCATCTTCATGGACTTTTTTGCTGTCAAAGTTATTGGATATGATGTCACAAGAGACATTTTTGTGGCAAGTAACAAAAGAAAACTGGTTTGAAATGCCTCTTGTGACATCACATCCAGTTTAAACTGGTTTGAAATGCCTCTTGTGACATCACATCCAGTAACTTTAATTGCGAAAAACTCCATGAAGATGAAATTTTCAGCTGACAAGATATATTATGATTTTTCTCAGGAAAACCCAAATATTACGGATATGTAAAATCCCCATATGCGAGATAGGAACTTTAAAATCAACTGTTATTTCTAAAATAGGCTACACAGTTAAATAACCAATTACCTAAAAGACTTTGATCCAGTGTACATATCTTTGGTCGTGGTACAGTAGGTTTACTTGTTGTGTTCGGGGTTGTGGTGGTAGTTACTTGAAACCTCTTGGTCGATCTCATTTCTCCTCTGTGAGTTGCACTACCTTTGTGTATTCTAGTAGACATTAGTTCTGGGGCATACAGTGATTTACCTAATTTTTTGGGGAAAGTTGTAAAGTGTTAATATATGGAGTTAATATAGAATACCCGTCCACTTTTGAACTTGTATTTAAATAATAATAATAATAATAATAATAAAGACATTTAAAGGGTATTATACAGTAGTCTCAATGCTCTTACAACAAATTCTTAAAGTTACTTATGTATCATTATAAATTACATATCATTACAATATATACAACATATCATTATATATACATATATATATATACATGTCTCAAACGACAAGGTTTGAGAAAAATAAGGTGGTCGAAGTTGATCCGTTGCGGTACGTAACAAGGACCAATAATTTCTCCTCAATATGACGAATCCCGCGAAGAACCAACCAAACAAAAAGGATAATTAAATGTGGATTGTTCGGATCAAAATCATGGCACGTGTGTCCACAGCGAGTACAATTCGATGAGTTTTATTCCACATAATGATTTACAATAAATATAATAATTAAGATTAATGAGGATTTAATATAGTCATACACATATGGTTTGATTCGGGTCACCACCTACCTACACGAACATGTTTTGTGATTGGTTGATTAAAACAATAAAACAATAGAATCAACCACAAAGAAACCAGTCAATCAAGATATGGTCTGGAAACTCAGCTAAAATCTTTGTTCTATCTTTTTGTTCGTCTTTATGCAATTTTGTGCACGGTCACTGAACCTATTGTATTTTAGTATAATGAAGCAATCATCCAATAGAATCGTTTGGGTTTAATCGCTCAACCGTGTTGTTTAAATATTAATAAACCTAAAACAAAGGATGTGTACGGTGTAAGGTACGGTTCAACATCAAAACGTAGCTCATTATAGTCGCTTGCCGAGTTTCAAGACCATATCTCGATTGACTATGATTCGGGTCACCACCTACCTACATGAACATGTTTTGTGATTGGTTGATTAAAACAATAAAACAATAGAATCAACCACAATAAAGAAACCAATGTGCCAAGTATTTACCGTTCGATTCCCGGTTGGGGCAGTCACACAACAGCAAAACAAATAACTTCCTAATACATGGTAAAGCACACACAATATTTAAGTGTGGCCAATTGAGAAAGGAAAACTCATTAATATATGAAATTCGATATGAAATTGACATAATATTATGTGCCACACAACACTTTGAACAAAGAGATGTCCAAGTTTCGCAGTAAGTTCGAATTTTATGAAGTGCAGAGGTATACCATCTGACAAAAGCTACATTAAAGGTGGGGGCGAGATAATTCCATATTTTGTAAAGTAGCTAAATTGTAACGCGAATGATTCGAAATTTAATACTTGGAAATTTTAATATTTATAATCTCGGAACTTACTTGGGGTATTCCCAAAAGTGTACGGCAGGTAAATGTACATGAACAGAACCAGGGTTAAAATTATTGCCCAGATCAATAAAACTCTTTTACGAGACATTTCTACCATGCCCATGGCTTTCCAAAATATTGATATATGTTTATAATGCCATGAGCTTACCAGGGGGGTTGGGAAGAAATTCTAGGAGGGGGGTTAAGATTAAGGTTAGGCACATAAACACGCAAATATATTAATATTTAAGTTTTTAAAATTGTTCGTTGTAAGACGGTTTTTTGGCCTTCTTTTACTACAAGAGAGATCCACACATATGAGACTCCGCCACCATTTTCCATTCTGCAAGCAAGCACATCACTTATGTGAGCCTAATGCCATACTTCATGCGGCAGGAAATGAATAAATTTGAGTAAATTTATTTTTATTTACGACAATCACGAAAGTGACCCGGCAGGATCCGTTTATTGGACTTTAAGTACTTTATACAGCGGAAAAATCCGAGAAACATAAAATTAAATTGGTCTGGCCTTATGACATAGAATAAGTATTAAATACGTATACGCAATAACCCCCTGCATCGCAAGGCCGTTTCTTCGTATATTTTGAAAATTATCTCGGTCAATATTGTAACAATAAACTGCAAATAATAGATGAAAATATCCTCTAATTTTGACAAATCAAATAAATTCTAATATAAGAGGTATTATAGTTGCGTCCGGGAGTAAGCGCATGCGTGTATAACAGTCAATTACTAGTACCACATGCTTAGTCTCTCTCACGAGTCTACTAATTTAGCACCTCAAGTAATAGGGACGGGGAGAAGACACGCTGGGGTTAGGGTTAGGGTTAGAAAATTAAGTAGGGGGGGTGGTTAGAAAACTCGTTAGGCAGGTGGTTAGGATATTGTTGTTTTGGGGGATTGGGTACAATTACTTCTGTGGTTGGTTTGCATGGTTGAAGACCAGTTTTTGACAACTATTATACCTCAATATAAACACAGATTGCCACACAACGAGCTTGCGCGACTGTGCATGAATTTGGCCTTAACATTTAATAATTTCTTATCTTATAAAATACATTAAATATAATGTTTTGTAGCAAGGTGGATTTTAGCTTAAGATGAAAATATACATCTCCACATGTGCACAAAGTCTTAAAACTACTATTCCAAGTCGCTGCGTCCTTCATTGTACAGAAAGAGGAGTAGTGCTTGCTTCCGTCACTGCAAATTGTCGATCACTGAAAGAAAGAATAAAATCCATCAGATCTTTAGTTTTTATATCCACATGATACGACCCACTAGGGGTTATTGGAATATGGGATAATTAGCAAAAAATTATAGGGATATGAGATATCAGAAGATAATTTAAATTTGGGGCAGGTTGATTAGAGCTAATCCTGGATTAAAATTTAATCCAGCCACTGTTTATTTTTGTATGTTGACAGTTTGACAACTTAAAGTAAAACTTTCTAAGATAAAATATTTCGTAATTTGTATGATATCAGAACAGACAAAGTTTGCTTCAAATGTAACTTTAAAAGTTACTATCCATGACCCAACATTTCGCCACTAGATTTACACTAGATTGGAGTGTTGAAATGTTGCGTCATGGACAGTAACTTTTAAAGTTACGTTCAAAAACTATTTAAGCCCCTTGCTGCATTGACATCTTTGTCTGCATCTTTATAATTTTGTCCACAAAATTTCCACTAATCCTGGACTAATTGCCCTTTGAACAACTGGCAGGGTACTGGTATTAATTGATATTAATATGGATAATAATTAACAGGATACAGGGTATTTTAAAAACTAAGCAGGATATGGTATATCAAGACTCCCCCCATAATGGGACCTCACTCTTGGATGTACCCCTCAACACATACCTAACATGTGCTTTGGCTGCAACCCATTTTAGTTGTTCTCTTGGAGGAGGTGGTGTTGAATGACTGAATACACAACCAGCACGCGTACACTTAGTCCCATAACGACAAGGCTAAAATAAAATATGTATACAGTGGAATAAAGACGGACCACATTACTGTATAACCATTATTTTATTGAATAAAAAATTCAAGAAATTTATCAATTGTACAAAATAAATTATTCACCTTTTCTGTTCGATGTAAAAATGGACAATTTTCTTTTGTACAGAATGGATGATATCGACACAATGTAGAAATTTCTAAAATGGTAGAGATAAGTTAGTTACTAATAATCAAACATCACAGCACATTAGAATTCTTATTCTACGATTCACTTAGATATTTCAACACAGCCTTGTGTTTCCACAGTAAAGGCATATTCTGTACTTAACCATTTAGCCCTAGTATCAACATAGATATTCTCATTTCTGGTCTACAAACATTTCTTATAGTAGTACTAGTTGACAGAAGTTGTTTTAATAACATGTCAGTTTGGGAGAATTCTCAAGCTAGGGCCATGCAAAAAATGGCAAAACAGTTTTAATTAAAAATAGTATATTACTGTCTATTATTTAGAACCAAACCTGTGGAAACAGCAGGAGATGGCGTTGGTAGATGTGAATAAGAACATGATGACAAGGTACACCTAAAACAATAAAATATTGGTTCATTTAATTACTGGTAAAGATAGATCAGAGTGAAGTTTCCTTACTCAGCATTGAGTTTATCAGTGCTGTATCCAGAGATAATTTGGGCACACCAGTCAGCGGAAATTTGTGACGATATTCGAGCGCCGAAGGTGCGAGAACCATTTAGAGGTATCCAGGGAATGCCCCTGGAAAATTTTTAAATTTAGATTCTCAGAAAATTATAATGGGATGGGGAACACTTTAATGTCATTTGTTATTTTTTGGGCATCTAGTTTGAGTGCCCAAACCAGTACACCAGCATCTCAAACCTCCTGGATAAGACCCTATTTATAAGCAATTGTGCTTTAACATTTTAAAAGTATTTTAGCCTTATCGGTTTGGACAGATTGTTAAAACACACTTGCTTCAAGAATCGCATTGTCAGAATTTTATTAAAAATCAAAATATGAAAAACATCCTAATAGTATAGCAAAGTAGAGAAAATGTGAAGGCGGGGGGGCAGAGTGATATCTTATGCTATTATTATCAGCATGACTTTAGCAATACTTTTCAAAATGTCCTCAAACACTTACATTGAACCAAATTTACATGGTGGATGAAGGTAACCACAATCGTTACCATAACGACAGTTTGGGAAATGTCTGGAAACAATTTAAAGAGTTTTCACATGTTAAATAATTTTTCATACACAAAGATGCAAGGCTTTCACAGAGATAGTCTTACTTGCAATTGACATCTGGATGGTAATACGGACAATCCTCCCCGTTCTTACACTGCGGCCAGAAGCAGCATTTCTCATTGCTTAACAATGGCATCTCTTCATCTTCATTTTCCAAATCTTCAGTCGCTAAAAATTAATATGTTTCAGATTGGTAATTGCTGAGAATAGTCCCAGTACATGTTTGTGTGATACAATACTGTAATAATATTCCCTTGGACATTTATAGACCCGGAGTGAGGGGAATTCTACGAAATATTACCCCAAGGGATGATATAGATCATCCCAAGGGGCAATATTTTGACTAATTCTCCGAGTGGCTCAGGGTCTATAAATTATATATTATACCGAAACAATCTTGAATACTGTATTGAAATGTCTTGTTGTTCCTCCATTGTTGTCAGGCTCGTCTTGGTTTACGTGTGTGTTATTTGGTTTTTGTGTGTGGTACGATTTGGTTTAGCACTGTGGTACTCGAGTCAAATTCCCCTTGGACACAGTGGGAATTCACTAAATTCGAGTTTAAATTGACTGGTCATGTGGTACAAATCTAGCCCTCTGATTGGACAATAATATGATTCAAAAAATATGGCAGCTATACATTTTACCAGAATCATAAATTTGTGGCCTTGTGGGTTTGATTCCTGATCAGGAATACTTTTCTGACTTCTTCTAGTCTATCATTACCAGTAGTGTACAGTATAACAACTCTAAAATAACTTACCAGCATGCATGGCTATATTAACTGGTAACTGAGCTATTGTAGTTCTTGGTATAACTTGGATAAGTGGTTGGATTGGATTTGGCTGGACACCAGGTACTTGATGAACACCATGAATCAATGGGGGGTAAATAGGAATCACTGGAACATTTTCATTTAGAATTGGTAGTCTTTCCTCCTCCTTATGAATTGACTTGCGTCTTTTCTTCTTTCTCGATTGTTCCTTTTCATATTTTTCCTCAAACTCATGACCAACTCCTTCCAAAGTCACAATGAACTTTGGTTTCCGCTTTTTCTCTCTGCAAAATAAAAAAGTTTAGGCACCATACGACCCAAGTGTTGATTAGAGGGGGGAAACCAGAAAACCCAGAGAAAAACCCTCAAAGCACAGCAGTGAACCAACAACTCTACTCACATTAGTCTGAAGCTGAGGAAGTCAATACGGACCGTGTGTCAGGCAGTTCAGCATGGCTTCAGAGAAGTGTTTGTTAAAACTTAATCAGACAACCTTGAAGTGTAGTGATTTAATCTAAGATAAAATGCATCGTTCATATCCTACGCAGACTGTTGTATGGCATTAATTTACTTCTGAATTATTTCACAATTTCCAGGGGGGGCATGCTCCAGGACCCCCTAGCAGGACGGTCCTCCGGACCATGCAGGGCCATTCTCCGGGTCATCAATTTCATTCTCCAGACCCTTTCACAAAAACCTGAAATGCTGAACAGGGCTTAAAGGGATACTCCAGCCAAAATAAAAATGTAGTTTATATGAAAGATCTTACTGACTTTAGTTTATTTCCAAAGTTTCAGCATTCCTATCAATTTACAGTAGTAAAGAAGATATGGCTAGTTGAAGTTGGAGAGTTTGTCCAATTTAGATGCCATAATTGTTTCTCAAATATGATGTCACTGAGTGATTCTATATCATATTATGCCTAAGAAGCTCCTCTACTTTCCTGCATGAGGAACTAAATTATAGTTTACATGTATTTTGACTAATTTTCATCCAAAGAGCATTCGTAACAAATAATCACTTATGTGATCGCCATCAGTTAACAATTCCACTGCCAATAAAGAATCACTCAATGACATCATATTTTCAAAACCAATGTGGCTGGTGTCAAAATCCTCAAATTTTCAACTTCAACTAGCCATATCTTCTTAACTAAATTGATAGGAATGCTGAAACTTTGGGAATAAACTAAAGTCAGTAAGATCTTTCATATGAACTACATGTACATTTGTATTTTGGCTGGAGTATCCCTTTAAAGAGAGCATTGTTGTGTCACTCACTTAGTTCTTACACTTCTTTGTTTCTTGTTTGGCTTTCCATCTTCTTCACTGTTTGAACCTGATTGGTTAGATTCATCACAAGCATCATTCGATGCATCTTCATCCAATTTTCTTTTCTCAAGTTTCTTTTCTTTTTTACCCTGACTTTTTGACTTGTCCTTTTTCGTAACTTCCAACTCAGCTGACGTCTCAAGTTCAGCATTTTTATCAACAACAATCCTTTTGTCCTTTACTAAATTTTCTTCTGTAGCAAAGAGATCGTCGTCCTGTTCAACCAATAGTTCAATCATGGGCTCCTGAACAGTAAGCAGAAAGCTTGTCATGTTTTTGGCCCTAACATCTTGGAGTAATACTGCATGTGTGTCTCACAACTTAGCGTGATGTCTCACAACTTAGCGCAATGTCTCACAACTTAGCGTGATGTCTCACAACTTAGCGCAATGTCTCACAACTTAGCGTGATGTCTCACAACTTAGCGCAATGTCTCACAACTTAGCGCAATGTCTCACAACTTAGCGTGATGTCTCACAACTTTGCGTAATGTCTCACAACTTAGCACAATGTCTCACAACTTAGCGTAATGTCTCACAACTTAGCGCAATGTCTCATAACTTAGCGTAATGTCTCACAACTTAGCGTAATGTCTCACAACTTAGCGTAATGTCTCACAACTTAGCGCAATGTCTCACAACTTAGCGTAATCTCTCCAAACTTAGCGCAATGTCTCACAACTTAGCGTAATGTCTCACAACTTAGCGCAATGTCTCACAACTTAGCGCAATATATCTCCAACTTAGCGCAATGTCTCACAACTTCGCGCAATATATCTCACAACTTCGCGCAATATATCTCACAACTTCGCGCAATATATCTCACAACTTAGCGCAATGTCTCACAACTTAACGCAATAGCATAACGTCTCATAACTTAATAACACAATCTCTCTTAGCGCAATGTCTCACAACTTAGCGTAATGTCTCACAACTTAGCGCAACGTCTCACAACTTCGCGCAATATATCTCCAACTTAGCGCAATGTCTCACAACTTAACGCAATGTCTCACAACTTAGCGCAATGTCTCACAACTTAACGCAATAGCATAACGTCTCATAACTTAATAACACAATCTCTCCAAACTTAGCGCAATGTCTCGAAATTTAGTGCAATGTCTCAAAACGTAGCGCAATGTCTCTCATCTGAGGTTGTACAATACAAAATAGTACAATCTTCGGACAAGATGAGCATTGGACAAAATGACAGACACAATCTTGCAACTGTCAGGCTTGTGATAATGTCCATTATTCTACAGATGATGAACAGTTTAGAGTAATATTTCTTGATTGAAACTGGTTGAATAACGCAGTTTGACAATTACCCTGCATTCTTCATCATCTTCCTCCTGTTGCGACTTCATTCTCTGAAGTTTTTTGTGTTCCTCCAGAAGAAGTTCTCGTTGTCGCCTTTTGCTCTCGGGATTTTTGTTCAAGATGTTTTGCACGTTAATTGAGGCAGGTAATTCAGGATTGTATTCACCGTGGTGAACATCTGACATCTGGGTTGCTGCTTTCATGGCTTTCTTCAATAACATAGGGTTGGCTTGTTTGGAAGGTGGAAGAATTGGTCTTAAAAAAAAGCATTTCCATATTTAGCAAAATGATTTTCACTCTTGTGTGTCAGAGTCACTCCTCACAAAATGAGAAACCAATAAAGTAATAAATGTAACTTGTCTGTACAACAATTACATTTTTCAAGGTTTGCATGGTGCTGAAAATCATTTCGACTTTATTTATAACTAACCTTTCTATCTGTTTACTCAGGCTTCACTTAGCATATGGCAACTGCATGTTGACTGTGTCACATAAACATGGTGTCATCTATAATCGTGACACCTTCCTGACAAATAGGCCTTTGCTTAAACGTTAGACCAGCGCTCGAAATAATTTTATTAAAGTCGCCAGTCAGCATGACCAGTCAGACGTGAATTCAGGCAGTCAGATATAAAATTTGGATGGTCAACTATTTTTTCTCTAATTTGTTCATTAAAAACAAAAATCTTCTTTTCTTCTATAACTTTGTATCAGTACACAAGGCCATGAACGTTCGATCGTCACTTCTGCTGCCGCCATTTGGACAGCAACTTCCATCCCAGGGCTTTAGTTTAAAGTTGAAGTCAACCCCTGGTGCGACTACTTTGTCTCAAATAAAATATAATTTTCCAGCTCTTATTTCCTTGTTTAACCAATAAAACTAAGCAGCCTTTTAAAGCCTTTTTAAGGTGCCACCTGTTAAAGCCATTTACTGACTTTAGTGCATAAATTAATGATATAAACAATGTTTACAAGGTAAAATTAATGAAGTTCACTGGTAGAAAGAATTTGACCAAAATAATTTGACCAGTCATGCTGACCTGCCTGACTGATTTCTGGTGATCAAATCATGAAAATCAGTGGTCAGTGACCACTAACCCCCGTTATTTTGAGCACTACATCACAGTTTTTTATCAACCAGTAATAGACTACTGGTATCGTGTGAACTAACTTTTGTTTTGAGTATTGTTACCACCTAATCTATATAAAATATGAAGTGCTGAATACCTTTTTTGAATAGTCACTACACTTTGGAGCATTCCAGTATTTTCCATCAGCTCTCCTTTGTCAGATGTTTCTTCATTTTTCTCAGTGCTCATTTTTATCGAGTCTGATGACTTTGAACTGTGACATTCATTTTTATTTCTTAAATCTTAAAAGAAGTAGAAATATTAATAAAATAAATTTTTCTTTGTTTTAGCAATAATGTAGGTTTTAATACTACAGTATATACACATACCTTCATTTTGATTCTCAAAGGATTCTCCGTGATTCATGTTACTTGTGTTAGGCATCCTAATTGGACTAGGATTTTTACATATCTTGGATATTTTCAAGGGATCTGTGCCCAGTGTATCGTTTGTCTTGATTTCATTTTTAACATCATCTGGATTTATTGTAATGGGTACTTTGAGTTCAAATGCTCCTGTAAAATTATAAACTTCCATTAACGATTCCAGCAGTACAATAACCTAAGAGGCCATCAAAATGTCAGTCACCAACAATAAAATCTTTCTCAAGACTACAACAACCTGGACAATCAACTTCACACATCTAATGATACTCCTGGTTCAAACCATTTACTTTATTATTAAACATAGAACATTAGCTTTGTCAAACCTTCAGTGACCTCTTGTAACTTGTACAGCAAGTCGTGAAGCCTGCAAAATATCACAAAAAAATCATCATTATGATTAGAAATCATGAAAACTACTGCACACTATAACATAAGGCACAAATTGAGTGGGTTATGGTGAAAGATTGATTTGATTGAAACAGTTATTTGGTCAATAAATATCCTTGTATTTACTACAAGGATGGTTATTTTCCATGTAGCATCAAAATTTTATGCCACGCCAATTATTGACAACAAAAATTAAGTAGTTTGTGCCAAGATATTTAGAATAACATGCATCGATTCCACTATTTAAACACTTTTTACAGTATATACATGTACTGCACTAACCAATCACAAAACATGTTACTGTTATCCCCAAGAAATAGCTGTAAATCGTCAATCATTTGTGATTGGCTTCTTTTATTTGCAACCATCACCATGATATAGTCTGGGAGTTCATCATCTTTACAAAAAGAAATCAATAGATTAAATTAAATCTAATTATTAAGATGTTACAGAGGTGAGGATTTTAAAATCAGACAAAGAAATTGGGTGTTTGGTGAAATGATTATGTGATAGAACACTGGATAGAGAAGAAACAGAAAGTTTCTTTCTAGTAGAAAACCCTTTATTTTGAGATCTCATGTTGTTTATTCATATAAGTGTCAATGCTGTGATGCAACAGCATTGTATGTCGGACAAACGTGCCAACACATTCACAGACAAATCTCAGAACATATGGGTATTTTATTCCCCTTATAACTGGAAAGAAATGTTCTGTTTCTTCTCATAATCAGCTGGTACTTAAACTACATTTGCTATGGCCATACCGTAGTTCAAGCAAGAGCTAAAAAGCACCTACAATGCCAGTTTTTGTAAGGATAATGACCGTGCATATTCATAAACCTTATAGCAAAGTGAAAAGGTGGTGAACTGCCAAGATTTTTAGTAACAAAATACTGATGTTTCGAGCAGAGCCCTTCATCAGAGTAAGACAAGATGAAATAGACACCCTTTGGCATATATTTAAACCCTATTTATTTCATCTCATCTTACTCTGATGAAGGGCTCCACTCGAAACGTCAGTATTTCATTACTAAAAATCTTGGCAGTTTACCACCTTTTCACTTTGCTATATATCCAAAACACTGTCTACGCAGCACTCTACTTTTTTACTTCTGAAACCTTACATTTGTATGATCATTAACGGCATTTACTTAGTTATCTATTTAGTATTTTATTTATATAATTATCTCTGAAAAGCCCAGTTGGGATAACTTGATAAGATATGTATGTTTATGTATAATCATTCAATAATTATGAAGATGAGTCCTGTTATAAACTTGAGAGAATTACTAAATTCAAATAAAATGACATTTCCTGACCTACATAGGAACCAAATTCCACCAGTTTGCTCTTGATTGCAGTCTATATCAAACAATAACATACATTTATATGTGTCCTATTTACACATGAACTTTTTTATGCTTTCTTTCACCACAAAACTCTCGCAATTATATCAAATATACCACTTTACAATATGCCATTATGAAACATTCAACCATACTGACATACAGCTCCAAGAGTTTATGATGTTGATTTCCCAAGGGAATATTTCCCACTTGATACAAAGATATGCTTTACAACCAACCTTGATTTTCTGACTGATTTCGTTTCCTATTTCCATCTTTCGACAAAAATTAAGACAACATATACTATAGAGAACAGAATGAGATCAAGCTGTTGCCAAACACAGTTTCTTGAATATAATGATATATTGTAATGTTTGCGGGCTCACATGGAGATGGTTCGGTCGACACTAGTTTCCATCCATCAAACTGATGTTGGAGCTGCGACACCCCCCAAAAATCTTTTTACGAGTTTCAGTCAGCAGAAGTTATATTTTAGTCGGCAGAAGTTATATTTTAGTCGGCAGAAGTTATATTTTAGGGACCGTTCATTTAATATGTCGGAGGGGGGGGCCGGTAAACCTAAAATAAATTTGAGTTATAACCCCCCCTACACATGTGATAAAATTCTTAGAGCCCCCCCCCAAAGAAGCACATAAATTTTGTGACCCACCCCCTGCCCAATTTCTTTTTATTACAGCATATTCGTAGGTTCACGATATTCAACTTAATTCAATAGGTGACAAAGTCCTCTAAAGTAGAATCATTAACTTTTAGCACTTTTAAAGTTAATTTAAACTCAGTTTAAATTAATTTCAAACTACCAAATTTAAGACTCGCAAATCTAATGTTGATGTAAAATGTTTTGTTTATATGTAAATGTAATCAACGAGAGAACACCAAAGACATAAATTTATTAAAATGTCATCATGTTTTCATTTCGTATTCAGAGTGCATTATTAACGTAGGACTACCCAACGGAAAGACAATATTTTGACATGTAGTCTGTACAAGCGTGCGTCAGTCGGTTGAAATAAGCTTACACCCCCCTGTAAAATTTTCTACAAAAAAAAATTTTAAAAATTAAAAAAATGTAAATGTAAAATTATGTAAATGTAAAATTATGTAAATGTTAAAAATGTAAATGTAATGTAAATGTAATGTCAATGTCAATGTAAATGTAAATGTAAATGTAATGTAAATGTAAATGTAAAAAATGTAAATGTAAATGTAAAAAATGTAAATGTAATGTAAATGTAAATGTAAATGTAATGTAAATGTAAATGTAAATGTAATGTAAAAAATGTAAAAAATGTAAAAAATGTAAAAAAAATTTTAAATGTAAAAATTTTTTAAATGTAAAATGTTAGTACGGCCCAACCTGGCAACCTCGTACCCAGGGTGCGATCCCTTCCCGGGCCTCTCTCCTCCGCAGAGGCTTATTTTTATTATATTAGCGGAAGGCGTGCGGGCAAAATGGGGAAGAGCGCGGGGAGTGGATCGAGAAAAATCGGAGGCGCGCGGAGCCTCCGATTTGACTCCCGCTGCTTTTAATTTTCTAATAAAAAATATAACTAAGCCTCTGCTGAGGACAGAGTCCCCGGGCTCGTCCAAAAACTAAACCCTCTCGCGGATACTAAAAAACATCGTCCCAAAGACGTCATTGATACAAATATTTGCAAAAAAATAACAGCAGGAATCTCTGCCCTCCGTCGTGTCAAACCTTTTGTTGATAAAGATACACTTATCTCCATATATAATGCTATTGTTCGCCCATACTTCGATTATTGTTGTGAAGTGTGGGATGTGTTTGGCGAAACACAATCGAAAAGACTTCAAAAACTACAAAATAGAGCTGCTCGAATTATCACAAACATGAGCAATTTATATAGATCATTCTATTGCTTTACATGCCCTGGGCTGGGAGCCACTTAAAATGATGAGAAAAAGGGTAAAAGCAAAAATGATGTATAAAATTTTAAACAAAATGGGTCCGAAGTCACTCACTGACCTTTTTACTTATAAAAGTGAGATGACAAACTACCAACTTCGAGACATTTCAAGTAGTCTTTGTTTACCACAACCACGTGCCAACAATATGAAAAACAGTTTCATATATGACGGTGCTCACCTATGGAACTCTATTCCAAACGAAATCAGGGAGAGTAAATCCCTTTCTTGTTTTAAAAAGAAAATTGCTACTCACATTTTTCAATCATGACAAAAACAAACACTATTAATTACTGTAAATAGTTACTTATTCATAAATTTTATTACTTATTAGACACTAATACTATCTCATATTTTGTAAATACTTTGAATATTGCTATGTTGCTTGTTGGACACTATAACTGTGCCTCATATTTTGTAATTATCATTAACTATTGTATATATTCCTATTTTTTACACGCCCCCTGTGGAAATCAGCTTCGGTTGACGGGGTCAGCGTGGTTAAATAAAGTTATTCTATCTATACACGTTCAGACTGGTTAGTCCGGCCAGAATGGACCTCCTCTTGATTAGGACCAATTTTTTCGGGCAGACCAGCCGCACTCCTCAAACGTATCGTGTCCCATTTAACAAAATATTGCCGGAGAGACCATAAGACTAAAGTGGGCCCAGCGCCGCCAAATAAATAATTGGAGGCCCCCCCCCTTGGAAAAATGTTGCATGCCATTTTACGGATGATCGGATATAGGGATATTTCAAGAGAAAATCTTTCAGTTTTACATGCGAAAAGACAACGCAAGTTTTCATCAGGACGTAAAAGATTTACAAAATTAAGGATAAAATATATAATCACTAACGCAGAGAAGCAGAAAATACTGTTTGATAATTTCAGGTACAGCCTCTTGCCTACCATCTACCAATTCTCTACAAAGTAAACTAGAAATATAATTAGGGGCCCCTCTCTAGCTGGGGGTCCGAGGCAAATTGATCTTATTATGATTATTTTTATTATAATATTATATTATAATATTGTTATGATTCGTATCTGCCCAAGCTGATATAAACTCTTGGATTTTTTTAGTGGCTGAAGGTTGATGAGGTCGTAGCAGCAAAAGCACCCCCTTCATCCATCAAAAATCATTACAGCTTGTTTCCCTCCAAGTAAGATAAAAATAATAATGTCAATGTCATGTACATATATGGGTGATATGGATGTGAATATCAATTCATGTTGGCTATTTCAGTTATAGGCAGTTATGGGAAGCACCGATGGTGTGTATATATAGCGCGTTGCCCCTAACCAATTGAATGGGCCAATAAACTGTGCACGAGAATAAAATAGCATAAAATTCATTTTTACTTTTTGGCCATTTTTGCCAAATTTTTGGATGACAAAAAATGACTAAATTTACGCTAGTTTCTGCTCATATTAATATCTAAGCCATTATTTAGGCTATATTTTCATATTTTAAGCTTATTTTGACAAGTTAAAAATGGTCGAAAATCGTCAAAAAGTTAAGGTTAACCCCTTTACTTTTTGGCCAAATTTGGCCATTTTTGCCAAATTTTTGGATGTCAAAAAATGACTAAAGTTTCGCTAGTTTTTGCTCATTAATATCTAAGGCATTATTTAGGCTAAGTTAAAAATGGTGGAAAATCGTCAAAAAGTGAAGGTTAAGGGTTAACCTTTTGACGATTTTCGACCATTTTTAACTTGTCAAAATAAGCTTAAAATATGAAAATATAGCCTAAATAATGCCTTAGATATTAATCTGGGCAGAATCTAGCGTAAATTTAGTCATTTTTTGTCATCCAAAAATTTGGCAAAAATGGCCAAAAAGTAAAGGGGTTAACCTTAACTTTTTGACGATTTTCGACAATTTGTAACTTGTCAAAATAAGCTTAAAATATGAAAATACAGCCTAAATGATGCCTTAGGTATTAATCTGAGCAGAAACTAGCGTAAATTTAGTCATTTTTTGACATCCAAAAATTTGGCAAAAATGGCCAAATTTGACCAAAAAGTAAAGGGGTTAACCTTAACTTTTTGACGATTTTCGACCATTTTTAACTTGTCAAAATAAGCTTAAAATATGAAAATACAGCCTAAATGATGCCTTAGGTATTAATCTGAGCAGAAACTAGCGTAAATTTAGTCATTTTTCGACATCCAAAAATTTGGCAAAAATGGCCAAATTTGGCCAAAAAGTAAAGGGGTTAACCTTAACTTTTTGACGATTTTTGACCATTTTTAACTTGTCAAAATAAGCTTAAAATATGAAAATATAGCCTAAATAATGCCTTAGGTATTAATCTGAGCCGAAACTAGCGTAAATTTAGTCATTTTTCGACATCCAAAAATTGGCAAAAATGGCCAAATTTGGCCAAAAAGTAAAGGGGTTAACCTTAACTTTTTGACGATTTTTGACCATTTTTAACTTGTCAAAATAAGCTTAAAATATGAAAATATAGCCTAAATAATGCCTTAGGTATTAATCTGTGCCGAAACTAGCGTAAATTTAGTCGTTTTTCGACATCCAAAAATTTGGCAAAAATGGCCAAAAAGTAAAGGGGTTAACCTTAACCTTTTGACGATTTTTGACCATTTTTAACTTGTCAAAATAAGCTTAAAATATGAAAATATAGCCTAAATAATGCCTTAGGTATTAATCTGAGCCGAAACTAGCGTAAATTTAGTCGTTTTTCGACATCCAAAAATTTGGCAAAAATGGCCAAAAAGTAAAGGGGTTAACCTTAACTTTTTGACGATTTTTGACCATTTTTAACTTGTCAAAATAAGCTTAAAATATGAAAATATAGCCTAAATAATGCCTTAGGTATTAATCTGAGCCGAAACTAGCGTAAATTTAGTCATTTTTCGACATCCAAAAATTTGGCAAAAATGGCCAAATTTGGCCAAAAAGTAAAGGGTTAACCTTAACTTTTTGACCATTTTTGACCATTTTTAACTTGTCAAAATAAGCTTAAATATGAAAATATAGCCTAAATAATGCCTTAGGTATTAATCTGAGCCGAAACTAGCGTAAATTTAGTCATTTTTCGACATCCAAAAATTTGGCAAAAATGGCCAAATTTGGCCAAAAAGTAAAGGGGTTAACCTTAACTTTTTGACGATTTTTGACCATTTTTAACTTGTCAAAATAAGCTTAAAATATGAAAATATAGCCTAAATAATGCCTTAGGTATTAATGTGCCGAAACTAGCGTAAATTTAGTCGTTTTTCGACATCCAAAAATTTGGCAAAAATGGCCAAAAAGTAAAGGGGTTAACCTTAACCTTTTGACGATTTTTGACCATTTTTAACTTGTCAAAATAAGCTTAAAATATGAAAATATAGCCTAAATAATGCCTTAGGTATTAATCTGAGCCGAAACTAGCGTAAATTTAGTCGTTTTTCGACATCCAAAAATTTGGCAAAAATGGCCAAAAAGTAAAGGGGTTAACCTTAACTTTTTGACGATTTTTGACCATTTTTAACTTGTCAAAATAAGCTTAAAATATGAAAATATAGCCTAAATAATGCCTTAGGTATTAATCTGAGCCGAAACTAGCGTAAATTTAGTCATTTTTCGACATCCAAAAATTTGGCAAAAATGGCCAAATTTGGCCAAAAAGTAAAGGGGTTAACCTTAACTTTTTGACGATTTTTGACCATTTTTAACTTGTCAAAATAAGCTTAAATATGAAAATATAGCCTAAATAATGCCTTAGGTATTAATCTGAGCCGAAACTAGCGTAAATTTAGTCATTTTTCGACATCCAAAAATTTGGCAAAAATGGCCAAATTTGGCCAAAAAGTAAAGGGGTTAACCTTAACTTTTTGACGATTTTTGACCATTTTTAACTTGTCAAAATAAGCTTAAAATATGAAAATATAGCCTAAATAATGCCTTAGGTATTAATCTGAGCCGAAACTAGCGTAAATTTAGTCATTTTTCGACATCCAAAAATTTGGCAAAAATGGCCAAATTTGGCCAAAAAGTAAAGGGGTTAACCTTAACCTTTTGACGATTTTTGACCATTTTTAACTTGTCAAAATAAGCTTAAAATATGAAAATATAGCCTAAATAATGCCTTAGGTATTAATCTGAGCCGAAACTAGCGTAAATTTAGTCGTTTTTCGACATCCAAAAATTTGGCAAAAATGGCCAAAAAGTAAAGGGGTTAACCTTAACTTTTTGACGATTTTTGACCATTTTTAACTTGTCAAAATAAGCTTAAAATATGAAAATATAGCCTAAATAATGCCTTAGGTATTAATCTGAGCCGAAACTAGCGTAAATTTAGTCATTTTTCGACATCCAAAAATTTGGCAAAAAATGGCCAAATTTGGCCAAAAAGTAAAGGGGTTAACCTTAACTTTTTGACGATTTTCGACCATTTTTAACTTGTCAAAATAAGCTTAAAATATGAAAATATAGCCTAAATAATGCCTTAGGTATTAATCTGTGCCGAAACTAGCGTAAATTTAGTCGTTTTTCGACATCCAAAAATTTGGCAAAAATGGCCAAATTTGGCCAAAAAGTAAAGGGGTTAACCTTAACTTTTTGACGATTTTTGACCATTTTTAACTTGTCAAAATAAGCTTAAAATATGAAAATATAGCCTAAATAATGCCTTAGGTATTAATCTGAGCCGAAACTAGCGTAAATTTAGTCGTTTTTCGACATCCAAAAATTTGGCAAAAATGGCCAAAAAGTAAAGGGGTTAACCTTAACTTTTTGACGATTTTTGACCATTTTTAACTTGTCAAAATAAGCTTAAAATATGAAAATATAGCCTAAATAATGCCTTAGGTATTAATCTGAGCCGAAACTAGCGTAAATTTAGTCATTTTTCGACATCCAAAAATTTGGCAAAAATGGCCAAATTTGGCCAAAAAGTAAAGGGGTTAACCTTAACTTTTTGACGATTTTTGACCATTTTTAACTTGTCAAAATAAGCTTAAAATATGAAAATATAGCCTAAATAATGCCTTAGGTATTAATCTGAGCCGAAACTAGCGTAAATTTAGTCATTTTTCGACATCCAAAAATTTGGCAAAAATGGCCAAATTTGGCCAAAAAGTAAAGGGGTTAACCTTAACTTTTTGACGATTTTTGACCATTTTTAACTTGTCAAAATAAGCTTAAAATATGAAAATATAGCCTAAATAATGCCTTAGGTATTAATCTGAGCCGAAACTAGCGTAAATTTAGTCGTTTTTCGACATCCAAAAATTTGGCAAAATTGGCCAAAAAGTAAAGGGGTTAACCTTAACTTTTTGACGATTTTTGACCATTTTTAACTTGTCAAAATAAGCTTAAAATATGAAAATATAGCCTAAATAATGCCTTAGGTATTAATCTGAGCCGAAACTAGCGTAAATTTAGTCGTTTTTCGACATCCAAAAATTTGGCAAAAATGGCCAAATTTGGCCAAAAAGTAAAGGGGTTAACCTTAACTTTTTGACGATTTTTGACCATTTTTAACTTGTCAAAATAAGCTTAAAATATGAAAATATAGCCTAAATAATGCCTTAGGTATTAATCTGAGCCGAAACTAGCGTAAATTTAGTCATTTTTCGACATCCAAAAATTTGGCAAAAATGGCCAAATTTGGCCAAAAAGTAAAGGGGTTAACCTTAACTTTTTGACGATTTTTGACCATTTTTAACTTGTCAAAATAAGCTTAAAATATGAAAATACAGCCTAAATGATGCCTTAGGTATTAATCTGAGCAGAAACTAGCGTAAATTTAGTCATTTTTCGACATCCAAAAATTTGGCAAAAATGACCAAATTTGGCCAAAAAGTAAAGGGGTTAACCTTAACTTTTTGACCATTTTTGACCATTTTTAGCTTGTCAAAATAAGCTTAAAATATGAAAATATAGCCTAAATAATGCCTTAGGTATTAATCTGAGCCGAAACTAGCGTAAATCTAGTCATTTTTCGACATCCAAAAATTTGGCAAAAATGGCCAAATTTGGCCAAAAAGTAAAGGGGTTAACCTTAACTTTTTGACGATTTTTGACCATTTTTAACTTGTCAAAATAAGCTTAAAATATGAAAATATAGCCTAAATAATGCCTTAGGTATTAATCTGAGCCGAAACTAGCGTAAATTTAGTCATTTTTCGACATCCAAAAATTTGGCAAAAATGGCCAAATTTGGCCAAAAAGTAAAGGGGTTAACCTTAACTTTTTGACGATTTTTGACCATTTTTAACTTGTCAAAATAAGCTTAAAATATGAAAATATAGCCTAAATAATGCCTTAGGTATTAATCTGTGCCGAAACTAGCGTAAATTTAGTCGTTTTTCGACATCCAAAAATTTGGCAAAAATGGCCAAAAAGTAAAGGGG
Organism: Chrysogorgia sp. JL179-B06; assembly: GCA_035772405.1. Taxonomy (NCBI): domain Eukaryota; kingdom Metazoa; phylum Cnidaria; class Anthozoa; order Scleralcyonacea; family Chrysogorgiidae; genus Chrysogorgia; species Chrysogorgia sp. JL179-B06. The sequence continues at coordinate 1,032,697 of JAYKKM010000422.1, forward strand.
TTAACCTTAACTTTTTGACGATTTTTGACCATTTTTAACTTGTCAAAATAAGCTTAAAATATGAAAATATAGCCTAAATAATGCCTTAGGTATTAATCTGAGCCGAAACTAGCGTAAATTTAGTCGTTTTTCGACATCCAAAAATTTGGCAAAAATGGCCAAATTTGGCCAAAAAGTAAAGGGGTTAACCTTAACTTTTTGACGATTTTCGACCATTTTTAACTTGTCAAAATAAGCTTAAAATATGAAAATATAGCCTAAATAATGCCTTAGGTATTAATCTGAGCCGAAACTAGCGTAAATTTAGTCATTTTTCGACATCCAAAAATTTGGCAAAAATGGCCAAATTTGGCCAAAAAGTAAAGGGGTTAACCTTAACTTTTTGACGATTTTTGACCATTTTTAACTTGTCAAAATAAGCTTAAAATATGAAAATATAGCCTAAATAATGCCTTAGGTATTAATCTGAGCCGAAACTAGCGTAAATTTAGTCATTTTTCGACATCCAAAAATTTGGCAAAAATGGCCAAATTTGGCCAAAAAGTAAAGGGGTTAACCTTAACTTTTTGACGATTTTTGACCATTTTTAACTTGTCAAAATAAGCTTAAAATATGAAAATATAGCCTAAATAATGCCTTAGGTATTAATCTGAGCCGAAACTAGCGTAAATTTAGTCATTTTTCGACATCCAAAAATTTGGCAAAAATGGCCAAAAAGTAAAGGGGTTAACCTTAACTTTTTGACGATTTTTGACCATTTTTAACTTGTCAAAATAAGCTTAAAATATGAAAATATAGCCTAAATAATGCCTTAGGTATTAATCTGAGCCGAAACTAGCGTAAATTTAGTCATTTTTCGACATCCAAAAATTTGGCAAAAATGGCCAAATTTGGCCAAAAAGTAAAGGGGTTAACCTTAACTTTTTGACGATTTTTGACCATTTTTAACTTGTCAAAATAAGCTTAAAATATGAAAATATAGCCTAAATAATGCCTTAGGTATTAATCTGAGCCGAAACTAGCGTAAATTTAGTCATTTTTCGACATCCAAAAATTTGACAAAAATGGCCAAAAAGTAAAGGGGTTAACCTTAACTTTTTGACGATTTTCGACCATTTTTAACTTGTCAAAATAAGCTTAAAATATGAAAATACAGCCTAAATGATGCCTTAGGTATTAATCTGAGCAGAAACTAGCGTAAATTTAGTCATTTTTCGACATCCAAAAATTTGGCAAAAATGGCCAAAAAGTAAAGGGGTTAACCTTAACTTTTTGACGATTTTTGACCATTTTTAACTTGTCAAAATAAGCTTAAAATATGAAAATATAGCCTAAATAATGCCTTAGGTATTAATCTGAGCCGAAACTAGCGTAAATTTAGTCATTTTTCGACATCCAAAAATTTGGCAAAAATGGCCAAAAAGTAAAGGGGTTAACCTTAACTTTTTGACGATTTTTGACCATTTTTAACTTGTCAAAATAAGCTTAAAATATGAAAATATAGCCTAAATAATGCCTTAGGTATTAATCTGAGCCGAAACTAGCGTAAATTTAGTCATTTTTCGACATCCAAAAATTTGGCAAAAATGGCCAAATTTGGCCAAAAAGTAAAGGGGTTAACCTTAACTTTTTGACGATTTTTGACGATTTTTAACTTGTCAAAATAAGCTTAAAATATGAAAATATAGCCTAAATAATGCCTTAGGTATTAATCTGAGCCGAAACTAGCGTAAATTTAGTCATTTTTCGACATCCAAAAATTTGGCAAAAATGGCCAAATTTGGCCAAAAAGTAAAGGGGTTAACCTTAACTTTTTGACGATTTTTGACCATTTTTAACTTGTCAAAATAAGCTTAAAATATGAAAATATAGCCTAAATAATGCCTTAGGTATTAATCTGAGCCGAAACTAGCGTAAATTTAGTCATTTTTCGACATCCAAAAATTTGGCAAAAATGTCCAAATTTGGCCAAAAAGTAAAGGGTTAACCTTAACTTTTTGACGATTTTTGACCATTTTTAACTTGTCAAAATAAGCTTAAATATGAAAATATAGCCTAAATAATGCCTTAGGTATTAATCTGAGCCGAAACTAGCGTAAATTTAGTCATTTTTCGACATCCAAAAATTTGGCAAAAATGGCCAAATTTGGCCAAAAAGTAAAGGGGTTAACCTTAACTTTTTGACGATTTTTGACCATTTTTAACTTGTCAAAATAAGCTTAAAATATGAAAATATAGCCTAAATAATGCCTTAGGTATTAATCTGTGCCGAAACTAGCGTAAATTTAGTCGTTTTTCGACATCCAAAAATTTGGCAAAAATGGCCAAATTTGGCCAAAAAGTAAAGGGTTAACCTTAACTTTTTGACGATTTTTGACCATTTTTAACTTGTCAAAATAAGCTTAAAATATGAAAATATAGCCTAAATAATGCCTTAGGTATTAATCTGAGCCGAAACTAGCGTAAATTTAGTCATTTTTCGACATCCAAAAATTTGGCAAAAATGGCCAAATTTGGCCAAAAAGTAAAGGGGTTAACCTTAACTTTTTGACGATTTTTGACCATTTTTAACTTGTCAAAATAAGCTTAAAATATGAAAATATAGCCTAAATAATGCCTTAGGTATTAATCTGAGCCGAAACTAGCGTAAATTTAGTCATTTTTCGACATCCAAAAATTTGGCAAAAATGGCCAAATTTGGCCAAAAAGTAAAGGGGTTAACCTTAACTTTTTGACGATTTTTGACCATTTTTAACTTGTCAAAATAAGCTTAAAATATGAAAATATAGCCTAAATAATGCCTTAGGTATTAATCTGAGCCGAAACTAGCGTAAATTTAGTCATTTTTCGACATCCAAAAATTTGGCAAAAATGGCCAAAAAGTAAAGGGGTTAACCTTAACTTTTTGACGATTTTTGACCATTTTTAACTTGTCAAAATAAGCTTAAAATATGAAAATATAGCCTAAATAATGCCTTAGGTATTAATCTGAGCCGAAACTAGCGTAAATTTAGTCATTTTTCGACATCCAAAAATTTGGCAAAAATTGGCCAAAAAGTAAAGGGGTTAACCTTAACTTTTTGACGATTTTTGACCATTTTTTAACTTGTCAAAATAAGCTTAAAATATGAAAATATAGCCTAAATAATGCCTTAGGTATTAATCTGAGCCGAAACTAGCGTAAATTTAGTCATTTTTCGACATCCAAAAATTTGGCAAAAATGGCCAAATTTGGCCAAAAAGTAAAGGGGTTAACCTTAACTTTTTGACGATTTTTGACCATTTTTAACTTGTCAAAATAAGCTTAAAATATGAAAATATAGCCTAAATAATGCCTTAGGTATTAATCTGAGCCGAAACTAGCGTAAATTTAGTCATTTTTCGACATCCAAAAATTTGGCAAAAATGGCCAAATTTGGCCAAAAAGTAAAGGGGTTAACCTTAACTTTTTGACGATTTTTGACCATTTTTAACTTGTCAAAATAAGCTTAAAATATGAAAATATAGCCTAAATAATGCCTTAGGTATTAATCTGAGCCGAAACTAGCGTAAATTTAGTCATTTTTCGACATCCAAAAATTTGGCAAAAATGGCCAAAAAGTAAAGGGGTTAACCTTAACTTTTTGACGATTTTTGACCATTTTTAACTTGTCAAAATAAGCTTAAAATATGAAAATATAGCCTAAATAATGCCTTAGGTATTAATCTGAGCCGAAACTAGCGTAAATTTAGTCATTTTTCGACATCCAAAAATTTGGCAAAAATGGCCAAATTTGGCCAAAAAGTAAAGGGGTTAACCTTAACTTTTTGACGATTTTTGACCATTTTTAACTTGTCAAAATAAGCTTAAATATGAAAATATAGCCTAAATAATGCCTTAGGTATTAATCTGAGCCGAAACTAGCGTAAATTTAGTCATTTTTCGACATCCAAAAATTTGGCAAAAATGGCCAAATTTGGCCAAAAAGTAAAGGGGTTAACCTTAACTTTTTGACGATTTTTGACCATTTTTAACTTGTCAAAATAAGCTTAAAATATGAAAATATAGCCTAAATAATGCCTTAGGTATTAATCTGAGCCGAAACTAGCGTAAATTTAGTCATTTTTCGACATCCAAAAATTTGGCAAAAATGGCCAAATTTGGCCAAAAAGTAAAGGGGTTAACCTTAACTTTTTGACGATTTTTGACCATTTTTAACTTGTCAAAATAAGCTTAAAATATGAAAATATAGCCTAAATAATGCCTTAGGTATTAATCTGAGCCGAAACTAGCGTAAATTTAGTCATTTTTCGACATCCAAAAATTTGGCAAAAATGGCCAAATTTGGCCAAAAAGTAAAGGGGTTAACCTTAACTTTTTGACGATTTTTGACCATTTTTAACTTGTCAAAATAAGCTTAAAATATGAAAATATAGCCTAAATAATGCCTTAGGTATTAATCTGTGCCGAAACTAGCGTAAATTTAGTCATTTTTCGACATCCAAAAATTTGGCAAAAATGGCCAAATTTGGCCAAAAAGTAAAGGGGTTAACCTTAACTTTTTGACGATTTTTGACCATTTTTAACTTGTCAAAATAAGCTTAAAATATGAAAATATAGCCTAAATAATGCCTTAGGTATTAATCTGAGCCGAAACTAGCGTAAATTTAGTCATTTTTCGACATCCAAAAATTTGGCAAAAATGGCCAAAAAGTAAAGGGGTTAACCTTAACTTTTTGACGATTTTTTGACCATTTTTAACTTGTCAAAATAAGCTTAAAATATGAAAATATAGCCTAAATAATGCCTTAGGTATTAATCTGAGCCGAAACTAGCGTAAATTTAGTCATTTTTCGACATCCAAAAATTTGGCAAAAATGGCCAAATTTGGCCAAAAAGTAAAGGGGTTAACCTTAACTTTTTGACGATTTTTGACCATTTTTAACTTGTCAAAATAAGCTTAAAATATGAAAATATAGCCTAAATAATGCCTTAGGTATTAATCTGAGCCGAAACTAGCGTAAATTTAGTCGTTTTTCGACATCCAAAAATTTGGCAAAAATGGCCAAAAAGTAAAGGGGTTAACCTTAACCTTTTGACGATTTTTGACCATTTTTAACTTGTCAAAATAAGCTTAAAATATGAAAATATAGCCTAAATAATGCCTTAGGTATTAATCTGAGCCGAAACTAGCGTAAATTTAGTCATTTTTCGACATCCAAAAATTTGGCAAAAATGGCCAAATTTGGCCAAAAAGTAAAGGGGTTAACCTTAACTTTTTGACGATTTTTGACCATTTTTAACTTGTCAAAATAAGCTTAAAATATGAAAATATAGCCTAAATAATGCCTTAGGTATTAATCTGAGCCGAAACTAGCGTAAATTTAGTCATTTTTCGACATCCAAAAATTTGGCAAAAATGGCCAAATTTGGCCAAAAAGTAAAGGGGTTAACCTTAACTTTTTGACGATTTTTGACCATTTTTAACTTGTCAAAATAAGCTTAAAATATGAAAATATAGCCTAAATAATGCCTTAGGTATTAATCTGAGCCGAAACTAGCGTAAATTTAGTCATTTTTCGACATCCAAAAATTTGGCAAAAATGGCCAAATTTGGCCAAAAAGTAAAGGGGTTAACCTTAACTTTTTGACGATTTTTGACCATTTTTAACTTGTCAAAATAAGCTTAAAATATGAAAATATAGCCTAAATAATGCCTTAGGTATTAATCTGAGCCGAAACTAGCGTAAATTTAGTCATTTTTCGACATCCAAAAATTTGGCAAAAATGGCCAAAAAGTAAAGGGGTTAACCTTAACTTTTTGACGATTTTTGACCATTTTTAACTTGTCAAAATAAGCTTAAAATATGAAAATATAGCCTAAATAATGCCTTAGGTATTAATCTGAGCCGAAACTAGCGTAAATTTAGTCATTTTTCGACATCCAAAAATTTGGCAAAAATGGCCAAATTTGGCCAAAAAGTAAAGGGGTTAACCTTAACTTTTTGACGATTTTTGACCATTTTTAACTTGTCAAAATAAGCTTAAAATATGAAAATATAGCCTAAATAATGCCTTAGGTATTAATCTGAGCCGAAACTAGCGTAAATTTAGTCATTTTTCGACATCCAAAAATTTGGCAAAAATGGCCAAATTTGGCCAAAAAGTAAAGGGGTTAACCTTAACTTTTTGACGATTTTTGACCATTTTTAACTTGTCAAAATAAGCTTAAAATATGAAAATATAGCCTAAATAATGCCTTAGGTATTAATCTGAGCCGAAACTAGCGTAAATTTAGTCATTTTTCGACATCCAAAAATTTGGCAAAAATGGCCAAATTTGGCCAAAAAGTAAAGGGGTTAACCTTAACTTTTTGACGATTTTTGACCATTTTTAACTTGTCAAAATAAGCTTAAAATATGAAAATATAGCCTAAATAATGCCTTAGGTATTAATCTGAGCCGAAACTAGCGTAAATTTAGTCATTTTTCGACATCCAAAAATTTGGCAAAAATGGCCAAATTTGGCCAAAAAGTAAAGGGGTTAACCTTAACTTTTTGACGATTTTTGACCATTTTTAACTTGTCAAAATAAGCTTAAAATATGAAAATATAGCCTAAATAATGCCTTAGGTATTAATCTGAGCCGAAACTAGCGTAAATTTAGTCATTTTTCGACATCCAAAAATTTGGCAAAAATGGCCAAATTTGGCCAAAAAGTAAAGGGGTTAACCTTAACTTTTTGACGATTTTTGACCATTTTTTAACTTGTCAAAATAAGCTTAAAATATGAAAATATAGCCTAAATAATGCCTTAGGTATTAATCTGAGCCGAAACTAGCGTAAATTTAGTCGTTTTTCGACATCCAAAAATTTGGCAAAAATGGCCAAATTTGGCCAAAAAGTAAAGGGGTTAACCTTAACTTTTTGACGATTTTTGACCATTTTTAACTTGTCAAAATAAGCTTAAAATATGAAAATATAGCCTAAATAATGCCTTAGGTATTAATCTGAGCCGAAACTAGCGTAAATTTAGTCATTTTTCGACATCCAAAAATTTGGCAAAAATGGCCAAAAAAAGTAAAGGGGTTAACCTTAACTTTTTGACGATTTTTGACCATTTTTAACTTGTCAAAATAAGCTTAAAATATGAAAATATAGCCTAAATAATGCCTTAGGTATTAATCTGAGCCGAAACTAGCGTAAATTTAGTCATTTTTCGACATCCAAAAATTTGGCAAAAATGGCCAAATTTGGCCAAAAAGTAAAGGGGTTAACCTTAACTTTTTGACGATTTTTGACCATTTTTAACTTGTCAAAATAAGCTTAAAATATGAAAATATAGCCTAAATAATGCCTTAGGTATTAATCTGAGCCGAAACTAGCGTAAATTTAGTCATTTTTCGACATCCAAAAATTTGGCAAAAATGGCCAAATTTGGCCAAAAAGTAAAGGGGTTAACCTTAACTTTTTGACGATTTTTGACCATTTTTAACTTGTCAAAATAAGCTTAAAATATGAAAATATAGCCTAAATAATGCCTTAGGTATTAATCTGAGCCGAAACTAGCGTAAATTTAGTCGTTTTTCGACATCCAAAAATTTGGCAAAAATGGCCAAAAAGTAAAGGGGTTAACCTTAACTTTTTGACGATTTTTGACCATTTTTAACTTGTCAAAATAAGCTTAAAATATGAAAATATAGCCTAAATAATGCCTTAGGTATTAATCTGAGCCGAAACTAGCGTAAATTTAGTCATTTTTCGACATCCAAAAATTTGGCAAAAATGGCCAAATTTGGCCAAAAAGTAAAGGGGTTAACCTTAACTTTTTGACGATTTTTGACCATTTTTAACTTGTCAAAATAAGCTTAAAATATGAAAATATAGCCTAAATAATGCCTTAGGTATTAATCTGAGCCGAAACTAGCGTAAATTTAGTCATTTTTTCGACATCCAAAAATTTGGCAAAAATGGCCAAATTTGGCCAAAAAGTAAAGGGGTTAACCTTAACTTTTTGACGATTTTTGACCATTTTTAACTTGTCAAAATAAGCTTAAAATATGAAAATATAGCCTAAATAATGCCTTAGGTATTAATCTGAGCCGAAACTAGCGTAAATTTAGTCATTTTTCGACATCCAAAAATTTGGCAAAAATGGCCAAATTTGGCCAAAAAGTAAAGGGGTTAACCTTAACTTTTTGACGATTTTTGACCATTTTTAACTTGTCAAAATAAGCTTAAAATATGAAAATATAGCCTAAATAATGCCTTAGGTATTAATCTGAGCCGAAACTAGCGTAAATTTAGTCATTTTTCGACATCCAAAAATTTGGCAAAAATGGCCAAATTTGGCCAAAAAGTAAAGGGGTTAACCTTAACTTTTTGACGATTTTTGACCATTTTTAACTTGTCAAAATAAGCTTAAAATATGAAAATATAGCCTAAATAATGCCTTAGGTATTAATCTGAGCCGAAACTAGCGTAAATTTAGTCATTTTTCGACATCCAAAAATTTGGCAAAAATGGCCAAATTTGGCCAAAAAGTAAAGGGGTTAACCTTAACTTTTTGACGATTTTTGACCATTTTTAACTTGTCAAAATAAGCTTAAAATATGAAAATATAGCCTAAATAATGCCTTAGGTATTAATCTGAGCCGAAACTAGCGTAAATTTAGTCATTTTTCGACATCCAAAAATTTGGCAAAAATGGCCAAATTTGGCCAAAAAGTAAAGGGGTTAACCTTAACTTTTTGACGATTTTTGACCATTTTTAACTTGTCAAAATAAGCTTAAAATATGAAAATATAGCCTAAATAATGCCTTAGGTATTAATCTGAGCCGAAACTAGCGTAAATTTAGTCATTTTTCGACATCCAAAAATTTGGCAAAAATGGCCAAATTTGGCCAAAAAGTAAAGGGGTTAACCTTAACTTTTTGACGATTTTTGACCATTTTTAACTTGTCAAAATAAGCTTAAAATATGAAAATATAGCCTAAATAATGCCTTAGGTATTAATCTGAGCCGAAACTAGCGTAAATTTAGTCATTTTTCGACATCCAAAAATTTGGCAAAAATGGCCAAAAAGTAAAGGGGTTAACCTTAACTTTTTTGACGATTTTTGACCATTTTTAACTTGTCAAAATAAGCTTAAAATATGAAAATATAGCCTAAATAATGCCTTAGGTATTAATCTGAGCCGAAACTAGCGTAAATTTAGTCATTTTTTCGACATCCAAAAATTTGGCAAAAATGGCCAAAAAGTAAAGGGGTTAACCTTAACTTTTTGACGATTTTTGACCATTTTTAACTTGTCAAAATAAGCTTAAAATATGAAAATATAGCCTAAATAATGCCTTAGGTATTAATCTGAGCCGAAACTAGCGTAAATTTAGTCATTTTTCGACATCCAAAAATTTGGCAAAAATGGCCAAATTTGGCCAAAAAGTAAAGGGGTTAACCTTAACTTTTTGACGATTTTTGACCATTTTTAACTTGTCAAAATAAGCTTAAAATATGAAAATATAGCCTAAATAATGCCTTAGGTATTAATCTGAGCCGAAACTAGCGTAAATTTAGTCATTTTTCGACATCCAAAAATTTGGCAAAAATGGCCAAATTTGGCCAAAAAGTAAAGGGGTTAACCTTAACTTTTTGACGATTTTTGACCATTTTTAACTTGTCAAAATAAGCTTAAAATATGAAAATATAGCCTAAATAATGCCTTAGGTATTAATCTGAGCGAAACTAGCGTAAATTTAGTCGTTTTTCGACATCCAAAAATTTGGCAAAAATGGCCAAAAAGTAAAGGGGTTAACCTTAACTTTTTGACGATTTTTGACCATTTTTAACTTGTCAAAATAAGCTTAAAATATGAAAATATAGCCTAAATAATGCCTTAGGTATTAATCTGAGCCGAAACTAGCGTAAATTTAGTCATTTTTCGACATCCAAAAAATTTGGAAAAAATGGCCAAAAAGTAAAGGGGTTAACCTTAACTTTTTGACGATTTTTGACCATTTTTAACTTGTCAAAATAAGCTTAAAATATGAAAATATAGCCTAATATAGCCTAAATAATGCCTTAGGTATTAATCTGAGCCGAAACTAGCGTAAATTTAGTCGTTTTCGACATCCAAAAATTTGGCAAAAAATTTAGTCATTTTTCGACATCCAAAAATTTGGCAAAAATGGCCAAATTTGGCCAAAAAGTAAAGGGGTTAACCTTAACTTTTTGACGATTTTTGACCATTTTTAACTTGTCAAAATAAGCTTAAAATATGAAAATATAGCCTAAATAATGCCTTAGGTATTAATCTGAGCCGAAACTAGCGTAAATTTAGTCATTTTTCGACATCCAAAAATTTGGCAAAAATGGCCAAATTTGGCCAAAAAGTAAAGGGGTTAACCTTAACTTTTTGACGATTTTTGACCATTTTTAACTTGTCAAAATAAGCTTAAAATATGAAAATATAGCCTAAATAATGCCTTAGGTATTAATCTGAGCCGAAACTAGCGTAAATTTAGTCATTTTTCGACATCCAAAAATTTGGCAAAAATGGCCAAATTTGGCCAAAAAGTAAAGGGGTTAACCTTAACTTTTTGACGATTTTCGACCATTTTTAACTTGTCAAAATAAGCTTAAAATATGAAAATATAGCCTAAATAATGCCTTAGGTATTAATCTGAGCCGAAACTAGCGTAAATTTAGTCATTTTTCGACATCCAAAAATTTGGCAAAAATGGCCAAATTTGGCCAAAAAGTAAAGGGGTTAACCTTAACTTTTTGACGATTTTTGACCATTTTTAACTTGTCAAAATAAGCTTAAAATATGAAAATATAGCCTAAATAATGCCTTAGGTATTAATCTGAGCCGAAACTAGCGTAAATTTAGTCATTTTTCGACATCCAAAAATTTGGCAAAAATGGCCAAATTTGGCCAAAAAGTAAAGGGGTTAACCTTAACTTTTTGACGATTTTTGACCATTTTTAACTTGTCAAAATAAGCTTAAAATATGAAAATATAGCCTAAATAATGCCTTAGGTATTAATCTGAGCCGAAACTAGCGTAAATTTAGTCATTTTTCGACATCCAAAAATTTGGCAAAAATGGCCAAATTTGGCCAAAAAGTAAAGGGGTTAACCTTAACTTTTTGACGATTTTTGACCATTTTTAACTTGTCAAAATAAGCTTAAAATATGAAAATATAGCCTAAATAATGCCTTAGGTATTAATCTGAGCCGAAACTAGCGTAAATTTAGTCATTTTTCGACATCCAAAAATTTGGCAAAAATGGCCAAATTTGGCCAAAAAGTAAAGGGGTTAACCTTAACTTTTTGACGATTTTTGACCATTTTTAACTTGTCAAAATAAGCTTAAAATATGAAAATATAGCCTAAATAATGCCTTAGGTATTAATCTGAGCCGAAACTAGCGTAAATTTAGTCATTTTTCGACATCCAAAAATTTGGCAAAAATGGCCAAATTTGGCCAAAAAGTAAAGGGGTTAACCTTAACTTTTTGACGATTTTTGACCATTTTTAACTTGTCAAAATAAGCTTAAAATATGAAAATATAGCCTAAATAATGCCTTAGGTATTAATCTGAGCCGAAACTAGCGTAAATTTAGTCATTTTTCGACATCCAAAAATTTGGCAAAAATGGCCAAATTTGGCCAAAAAGTAAAGGGGTTAACCTTAACTTTTTGACGATTTTTGACCATTTTTAACTTGTCAAAATAAGCTTAAAATATGAAAATATAGCCTAAATAATGCCTTAGGTATTAATCTGAGCCGAAACTAGCGTAAATTTAGTCATTTTTCGACATCCAAAAATTTGGCAAAAATGGCCAAATTTGGCCAAAAAGTAAAGGGGTTAACCTTAACTTTTTGACGATTTTTGACCATTTTTAACTTGTCAAAATAAGCTTAAAATATGAAAATATAGCCTAAATAATGCCTTAGGTATTAATCTGAGCCGAAACTAGCGTAAATTTAGTCATTTTTCGACATCCAAAAATTTGACAAAAATGGCCAAATTTGGCCAAAAAGTAAAGGGGTTAACCTTAACTTTTTGACGATTTTTGACGATTTTTAGCTTGTCAAAATAAGCTTAAAATATGAAAATATAGCCTAAATAATGCCTTAGGTATTAATCTGAGCCGAAACTAGCGTAAATTTAGTCATTTTTCGACATCCAAAAATTTGGCAAAAATGGCCAAATTTGGCCAAAAAGTAAAGGGTTAACCTTAACTTTTTGACGATTTTTGACCATTTTTAACTTGTCAAAATAAGCTTAAAATATGAAAATATAGCCTAAATAATGCCTTAGGTATTAATCTGAGCCGAAACTAGCGTAAATTTAGTCATTTTTCGACATCCAAAAATTTGGCAAAAATGGTCAAATTTGGCCAAAAAGTAAAGGGGTTAACCTTAACTTTTTGACGATTTTTGACCATTTTTAACTTGTCAAAATAAGCTTAAAATATGAAAATATAGCCTAAATAATGCCTTAGGTATTAATCTGAGCCGAAACTAGCGTAAATTTAGTCATTTTTCGACATCCAAAAATTTGGCAAAAATGGCCAAATTTGGCCAAAAAGTAAAGGGGTTAACCTTAACTTTTTGACCATTTTTGACCATTTTTAACTTGTTAAAATAAGCTTAAAATATGAAAATATAGCCTAAATAATGCCTTAGGTATTAATCTGAGCCGAAACTAGCGTAAATTTAGTCATTTTTCGACATCCAAAAATTTGGCAAAAATGGTCAAATTTGGCCAAAAAGTAAAGGGGTTAACCTTAACTTTTTGACGATTTTGACCATTTTTAACTTGTCAAAATAAGCTTAAAATATGAAAATATAGCCTAAATAATGCCTTAGGTATTAATCTGAGCCGAAACTAGCGTAAATTTAGTCATTTTTCGACATCCAAAAATTTGGCAAAAATGGCCAAATTTGGCCAAAAAGTAAAGGGGTTAACCTTAACTTTTTGACGATTTTTGACCATTTTTAACTTGTCAAAATAAGCTTAAAATATGAAAATATAGCCTAAATAATGCCTTAGGTATTAATCTGAGCCGAAACTAGCGTAAATTTAGTCATTTTTCGACATCCAAAAATTTGGCAAAAATGGCCAAATTTGGCCAAAAAGTAAAGGGGTTAACCTTAACTTTTTGACGATTTTTGACCATTTTTAACTTGTTAAAATAAGCTTAAAATATGAAAATATAGCCTAAATAATGCCTTAGGTATTAATCTGAGCCGAAACTAGCGTAAATTTAGTCATTTTTCGACATCCAAAAATTTGGCAAAAATGGTCAAATTTGGCCAAAAAGTAAAGGGGTTAACCTTAACTTTTTGACGATTTTTGACCATTTTTAACTTGTCAAAATAAGCTTAAAATATGAAAATATAGCCTAAATAATGCCTTAGGTATTAATCTGAGCCGAAACTAGCGTAAATTTAGTCATTTTTCGACATCCAAAAATTTGGCAAAAATGGCCAAATTTGGCCAAAAAGTAAAGGGGTTAACCTTAACTTTTTGACGATTTTTGACGATTTTTAACTTGTCAAAATAAGCTTAAAATATGAAAATATAGCCTAAATAATGCCTTAGGTATTAATCTGAGCCGAAACTAGCGTAAATTTAGTCATTTTTCGACATCCAAAAATTTGGCAAAAATGGCCAAATTTGGCCAAAAAGTAAAGGGGTTAACCTTAACTTTTTGACGATTTTTGACCATTTTTAACTTGTCAAAATAAGCTTAAAATATGAAAATATAGCCTAAATAATGCCTTAGGTATTAATCTGAGCCGAAACTAGCGTAAATTAGTCATTTTTCGACATCCAAAAATTTGGCAAAAATGGTCAAATTTGGCCAAAAAGTAAAGGGGTTAACCTTAACTTTTTGACGATTTTTGACCATTTTTAACTTGTCAAAATAAGCTTAAAATATGAAAATATAGCCTAAATAATGCCTTAGGTATTAATCTGAGCCGAAACTAGCGTAAATTTAGTCATTTTTCGACATCCAAAAATTTGGCAAAAATGGCCAAATTTGGCCAAAAAGTAAAGGGGTTAACCTTAACTTTTTGACCATTTTTGACCATTTTTAACTTGTTAAAATAAGCTTAAAATATGAAAATATAGCCTAAATAATGCCTTAGGTATTAATCTGAGCCGAAACTAGCGTAAATGTAGTCATTTTTCGACATCCAAAAATTTGGCAAAAATGGTCAAATTTGGCCAAAAAGTAAAGGGGTTAACCTTAACTTTTTGACGATTTTTGACCATTTTTAACTTGTCAAAATAAGCTTAAAATATGAAAATATAGCCTAAATAATGCCTTAGGTATTAATCTGAGCCGAAACTAGCGTAAATTTAGTCATTTTTCGACATCCAAAAATTTTGCAAAAATGGCCAAATTTGGCCAAAAAGTAAAGGGGTTAACCTTAACTTTTTGACGATTTTTGACGATTTTTAACTTGTCAAAATAAGCTTAAAATATGAAAATATAGCCTAAATAATGCCTTAGGTATTAATCTGAGCCGAAACTAGCGTAAATTTAGTCATTTTTCGACATCCAAAAATTTGGCAAAAATGGCCAAATTTGGCCAAAAAGTAAAGGGGTTAACCTTAACTTTTTGACGATTTTCGACCATTTTTAACTTGTCAAAATAAGCTTAAAATATGAAAATATAGCCTAAATAATGCCTTAGGTATTAATCTGAGCCGAAACTAGCGTAAATTTAGTCATTTTTCGACATCCAAAAATTTGGCAAAAATGGCCAAATTTGGCCAAAAAGTAAAGGGGTTAACCTTAACTTTTTGACCATTTTTGACCATTTTTAACTTGTTAAAATAAGCTTGAAATATGAAAATATAGCCTAAATAATGCCTTAGGTATTAATCTGAGCCGAAACTAGCGTAAATGTAGTCATTTTTCGACATCCAAAAATTTGGCAAAAATGGTCAAATTTGGCCAAAAAGTAAAGGGGTTAACCTTAACTTTTTGACGATTTTTGACCATTTTTAACTTGTCAAAATAAGCTTAAAATATGAAAATATAGCCTAAATAATTCCTTAGGTATTAATCTGAGCCGAAACTAGCGTAAATTTAGTCATTTTTCGACATCCAAAAATTTGGCAAAAATGACCAAATTTGGCCAAAAAGTAAAGGGGTTAACCTTAACTTTTTGACCATTTTTAACTTGTTAAAATAAGCTTAAAATATGAAAATATAGCCTAAATAATGCCTTAGGTATTAATCTGAGCCGAAACTAGCGTAAATGTAGTCATTTTTCGACATCCAAAAATTTGGCAAAAATGGTCAAATTTGGCCAAAAAGTAAAGGGGTTAACCTTAACTTTTTGACGATTTTTGACCATTTTTAACTTGTCAAAATAAGCTTAAAATATGAAAATATAGCCTAAATAATGCCTTAGGTATTAATCTGAGCCGAAACTAGCGTAAATTTAGTCATTTTTCGACATCCAAAAATTTTGCAAAAATGGCCAAATTTGGCCAAAAAGTAAAGGGGTTAACCTTAACTTTTTGACGATTTTTGACGATTTTTAACTTGTCAAAATAAGCTTAAAATATGAAAATATAGCCTAAATAATGCCTTAGGTATTAATCTGAGCCGAAACTAGCGTAAATTTAGTCATTTTTCGACATCCAAAAATTTGGCAAAAAATGGCCAAATTTGGCCAAAAAGTAAAGGGGTTAACCTTAACTTTTTGACGATTTTCGACCATTTTTAACTTGTCAAAATAAGCTTAAAATATGAAAATACAGCCTAAATGATGCCTTAGGTATTAATCTGAGCAGAAACTAGCGTAAATGTAGTCATTTTTCGACATCCAAAAATTTTGCAAAAATGGCCAAATTTGGCCAAAAAGTAAAGGGGTTAACCTTAACTTTTTGACCATTTTTGACCATTTTTAACTTGTCAAAATAAGCTTAAAATATGAAAATATAGCCTAAATAATGCCTTAGGTATTAATCTGAGCCGAAACTAGCGTAAATTTAGTCATTTTTCGACATCCAAAAATTTGGCAAAAATGGCCAAATTTGGCCAAAAAGTAAAGGGGTTAACCTTAACTTTTTGACGATTTTTGACCATTTTTAACTTGTCAAAATAAGCTTAAAATATGAAAATATAGCCTAAATAATGCCTTAGGTATTAATCTGAGCCGAAACTAGCGTTAATTTAGTCATTTTTCGACATCCAAAAATTTGGCAAAAATGGCCAAATTTGGCCAAAAAGTAAAGGGGTTAACCTTAACTTTTTGACGATTTTTGACCATTTTTAACTTGTCAAAATAAGCTTAAAATATGAAAATATAGCCTAAATAATGCCTTAGGTATTAATCTGAGCCGAAACTAGCGTAAATTTAGTCATTTTTCGACATCCAAAAATTTGACAAAAATGGCCAAATTTGGCCAAAAAGTAAAGGGGTTAACCTTAACTTTTTGACGATTTTTGACGATTTTTAGCTTGTCAAAATAAGCTTAAAATATGAAAATATAGCCTAAATAATGCCTTAGGTATTAATCTGAGCCGAAACTAGCGTAAATTTAGTCATTTTTCGACATACAAAAATTTGGCAAAAATGTCCAAATTTGGCCAAAAAGTAAAGGGTTAACCTTAACTTTTTGACCATTTTTGACCATTTTTAACTTGTTAAAATAAGCTTAAAATATGAAAATATAGCCTAAATAATGCCTTAGGTATTAATCTGAGCCGAAACTAGCGTAAATGTAGTCATTTTTCGACATCCAAAAATTTGGCAAAAATGGTCAAATTTGGCCAAAAAGTAAAGGGGTTAACCTTAACTTTTTGACGATTTTTGACCATTTTTAACTTGTCAAAATAAGCTTAAAATATGAAAATATAGCCTAAATAATGCCTTAGGTATTAATCTGAGCCGAAACTAGCGTAAATTTAGTCATTTTTCGACATCCAAAAATTTGGCAAAAATGGCCAAATTTGGCCAAAAAGTAAAGGGGTTAACCTTAACTTTTTGACCATTTTTGACCATTTTTAACTTGTCAAAATAAGCTTAAAATATGAAAATATAGCCTAAATAATGCCTTAGGTATTAATCTGAGCCGAAACTAGCGTAAATTTAGTCATTTTTCGACATCCAAAAATTTGGCAAAAATGGCCAAATTTGGCCAAAAAGTAAAGGGGTTAACCTTAACTTTTTGACGATTTTTGACCATTTTTAACTTGTCAAAATAAGCTTAAAATATGAAAATATAGCCTAAATAATGCCTTAGGTATTAATCTGAGCCGAAACTAGCGTAAATTTAGTCATTTTTCGACATCCAAAAATTTGGCAAAAATGGCCAAATTTGGCCAAAAAGTAAAGGGGTTAACCTTAACTTTTTGACGATTTTTGACCATTTTTAACTTGTCAAAATAAGCTTAAAATATGAAAATATAGCCTAAATAATGCCTTAGGTATTAATCTGAGCCGAAACTAGCGTAAATTTAGTCATTTTTCGACATCCAAAAATTTGGCAAAAATGGCCAAATTTGGCCAAAAAGTAAAGGGGTTAACCTTAACTTTTTGACGATTTTTGACCATTTTTAACTTGTCAAAATAAGCTTAAAATATGAAAATATAGCCTAAATAATGCCTTAGGTATTAATCTGAGCCGAAACTAGCGTAAATTTAGTCATTTTTCGACATCCAAAAATTTGACAAAATTGGCATTTGGCCAAAAAGTAAAGGGGTTAACCTTAACTTTTTGACGATTTTTGACGATTTTTAGCTTGTCAAAATAAGCTTAAAATATGAAAATATAGCCTAAATAATGCCTTAGGTATTAATCTGAGCCGAAACTAGCGTAAATTTAGTCATTTTTCGACATCCAAAAATTTGACAAAAATGGCCAAATTTGGCCAAAAAGTAAAGGGGTTAACCTTAACTTTTTGACGATTTTTGACGATTTTTAGCTTGTCAAAATAAGCTTAAAATATGAAAATATAGCCTAAATAATGCCTTAGGTATTAATCTGAGCCGAAACTAGCGTAAATTTAGTCATTTTTCGACATCCAAAAATTTGGCAAAAATGGCCAAATTTGGCCAAAAAGTAAAGGGGTTAACCTTAACTTTTTGACCATTTTTGACCATTTTTAACTTGTTAAAATAAGCTTAAAATATGAAAATATAGCCTAAATAATGCCTTAGGTATTAATCTGAGCCGAAACTAGCGTAAATGTAGTCATTTTTCGACATCCAAAAATTTGGCAAAAATGGTCAAATTTGGCCAAAAAGTAAAGGGGTTAACCTTAACTTTTTGACGATTTTTGACCATTTTTAACTTGTCAAAATAAGCTTAAAATATGAAAATATAGCCTAAATAATTCCTTAGGTATTAATCTGAGCCGAAACTAGCGTAAATTTAGTCATTTTTCGACATCCAAAAATTTGGCAAAAATGACCAAATTTGGCCAAAAAGTAAAGGGGTTAACCTTAACTTTTTGACCATTTTTGACCATTTTTAACTTGTTAAAATAAGCTTAAAATATGAAAATATAGCCTAAATAATGCCTTAGGTATTAATCTGAGCCGAAACTAGCGTAAATGTAGTCATTTTTCGACATCCAAAAATTTGGCAAAAATGGTCAAATTTGGCCAAAAAGTAAAGGGGTTAACCTTAACTTTTTGACGATTTTTGACCATTTTTAACTTGTCAAAATAAGCTTAAAATATGAAAATATAGCCTAAATAATGCCTTAGGTATTAATCTGAGCCGAAACTAGCGTAAATTTAGTCATTTTTCGACATCCAAAAATTTTGCAAAAATGGCCAAATTTGGCCAAAAAGTAAAGGGGTTAACCTTAACTTTTTGACGATTTTTGACCATTTTTAACTTGTCAAAATAAGCTTAAAATATGAAAATATAGCCTAAATAATGCCTTAGGTATTAATCTGAGCCGAAACTAGCGTAAATTTAGTCATTTTTCGACATCCAAAAATTTGGCAAAAAATGGCCAAATTTGGCCAAAAAGTAAAGGGGTTAACCTTAACTTTTTGACGATTTTCGACCATTTTTAACTTGTCAAAATAAGCTTAAAATATGAAAATACAGCCTAAATGATGCCTTAGGTATTAATCTGAGCAGAAACTAGCGTAAATGTAGTCATTTTTCGACATCCAAAAATTTTGCAAAAATGGCCAAATTTGGCCAAAAAGTAAAGGGGTTAACCTTAACTTTTTGACGATTTTTGACCATTTTTAACTTGTCAAAATAAGCTTAAAATATGAAAATATAGCCTAAATAATGCCTTAGGTATTAATCTGAGCCGAAACTAGCGTAAATTTAGTCATTTTTCGACATCCAAAAATTTGGCAAAAATGGCCAAATTTGGCCAAAAAGTAAAGGGGTTAACCTTAACTTTTTGACCATTTTTGACCATTTTTAACTTGTCAAAATAAGCTTAAAATATGAAAATATAGCCTAAATAATGCCTTAGGTATTAATCTGAGCCGAAACTAGCGTTAATTTAGTCATTTTTCGACATCCAAAAATTTGGCAAAAATGGCCAAATTTGGCCAAAAAGTAAAGGGGTTAACCTTAACTTTTTGACGATTTTTGACCATTTTTAACTTGTCAAAATAAGCTTAAAATATGAAAATATAGCCTAAATAATGCCTTAGGTATTAATCTGAGCCGAAACTAGCGTAAATTTAGTCATTTTTCGACATCCAAAAATTTGGCAAAAATGGCCAAATTTGGCCAAAAAGTAAAGGGGTTAACCTTAACTTTTTGACGATTTTTGACCATTTTTAACTTGTCAAAATAAGCTTAAAATATGAAAATATAGCCTAAATAATGCCTTAGGTATTAATCTGAGCCGAAACTAGCGTAAATTTAGTCATTTTTCGACATCCAAAAATTTGACAAAAATGGCCAAATTTGGCCAAAAAGCTAACCTTAACTTTTTGACGATTTTTGACGATTTTTAGCTTGTCAAAATAAGCTTAAAATATGAAAATATAGCCTAAATAATGCCTTAGGTATTAATCTGAGCCGAAACTAGCGTAAATTTAGTCATTTTTCGACATCCAAAAATTTGGCAAAAATGGCCAAATTTGGCCAAAAAGTAAAGGGGTTAACCTTAACTTTTTGACGATTTTTGACCATTTTTAACTTGTCAAAATAAGCTTAAAATATGAAAATATAGCCTAAATAATGCCTTAGGTATTAATCTGAGCCGAAACTAGCGTAAATTTAGTCATTTTTCGACATCCAAAAATTTGGCAAAAATGGCCAAATTTGGCCAAAAAGTAAAGGGGTTAACCTTAACTTTTTGACGATTTTTGACCATTTTTAACTTGTCAAAATAAGCTTAAAATATGAAAATATAGCCTAAATAATGCCTTAGGTATTAATCTGAGCCGAAACTAGCGTAAATTTAGTCATTTTTCGACATCCAAAAATTTGGACAAAAATGGCCAAATTTGGCCAAAAAGCTAACCTTAACTTTTTGACGATTTTTGACCATTTTTAAACTTGTCAAAATAAGCTTAAAATATGAAAATATAGCCTAAATAATGCCTTAGGTATTAATCTGAGCCGAAACTAGCGTAAATTTAGTCATTTTTCGACATCCAAAAATTTGGCAAAAATGGCCAAATTTGGCCAAAAAGTAAAGGGGTTAACCTTAACTTTTTGACGATTTTTGACCATTTTTAACTTGTCAAAATAAGCTTAAAATATGAAAATATAGCCTAAATAATGCCTTAGGTATTAATCTGAGCCGAAACTAGCGTAAATTTAGTCATTTTTCGACATCCAAAAATTTGACAAAAATGGCCAAATTTGGCCAAAAAGTAAAGGGGTTAACCTTAACTTTTTGACGATTTTTGACGATTTTTAGCTTGTCAAAATAAGCTTAAAATATGAAAATATAGCCTAAATAATGCCTTAGGTATTAATCTGAGCCGAAACTAGCGTAAATTTAGTCATTTTTCGACATACAAAAATTTGGCAAAAATGTCCAAATTTGGCCAAAAAGTAAAGGGGTTAACCTTAACTTTTTGACGATTTTTGACCATTTTTAACTTGTCAAAATAAGCTTAAAATATGAAAATATAGCCTAAATAATGCCTTAGGTATTAATCTGAGCCGAAACTAGCGTAAATTTAGTCATTTTTCGACATCCAAAAATTTGGCAAAAATGGCCAAATTTGGCCAAAAAGTAAAGGGGTTAACCTTAACTTTTTGACGATTTTTAGCTTGTCAAAATAAGCTTAAAATATGAAAATATAGCCTAAATAATGCCTTAGGTATTAATCTGAGCCGAAACTAGCGTAAATTTAGTCATTTTTCGACATACAAAAATTTGGCAAAAATGTCCAAATTTGGCCAAAAAGTAAAGGGTTAACCTTAACTTTTTGACCATTTTTGACCATTTTTAACTTGTTAAAATAAGCTTAAAATATGAAAATATAGCCTAAATAATGCCTTAGGTATTAATCTGAGCCGAAACTAGCGTAAATGTAGTCATTTTTCGACATCCAAAAATTTGGCAAAAATGGTCAAATTTGGCCAAAAAGTAAAGGGGTTAACCTTAACTTTTTGACGATTTTTGACCATTTTTAACTTGTCAAAATAAGCTTAAAATATGAAAATATAGCCTAAATAATGCCTTAGGTATTAATCTGAGCCGAAACTAGCGTAAATTTAGTCATTTTTCGACATCCAAAAATTTGGCAAAAATGGCCAAATTTGGCCAAAAAGTAAAGGGGTTAACCTTAACTTTTTGACCATTTTTGACCATTTTTAACTTGTCAAAATAAGCTTAAAATATGAAAATATAGCCTAAATAATGCCTTAGGTATTAATCTGAGCCGAAACTAGCGTAAATGTAGTCATTTTTCGACATCCAAAAATTTGGCAAAAATGGTCAAATTTGGCCAAAAAGTAAAGGGGTTAACCTTAACTTTTTGACGATTTTTGACCATTTTTAACTTGTCAAAATAAGCTTAAAATATGAAAATATAGCCTAAATAATGCCTTAGGTATTAATCTGAGCCGAAACTAGCGTAAATTTAGTCATTTTTCGACATCCAAAAATTTGGCAAAAATGGCCAAATTTGGCCAAAAAGTAAAGGGGTTAACCTTAACTTTTTGACGATTTTTGACCATTTTTAGCTTGTCAAAATAAGCTTAAAATATGAAAATATAGCCTAAATAATGCCTTAGGTATTAATCTGAGCCGAAACTAGCGTAAATTTAGTCATTTTTCGACATCCAAAAATTTGGCAAAAATGGCCAAATTTGGCCAAAAAGTAAAGGGGTTAACCTTAACTTTTTCACGATTTTTGACCATTTTTAACTTGTCAAAATAAGCTTACAATATGAAAATATAGCCTAAATAATGCCTTAGGTATTAATCTGAGCCGAAACTAGCGTAAATTTAGTCATTTTTCGACATCCAAAAATTTGACAAAAATGGCCAAATTTGGCCAAAAAGTAAAGGGGTTAACCTTAACCTTTTGACGATTTTTGACCATTTTTAGCTTGTCAAAATAAGCTTAAAATATGAAAATATAGCCTAAATAATGCCTTAGGTATTAATCTGAGCCGAAACTAGCGTAAATTTAGTCATTTTTCGACATCCAAAAATTTGGCAAAAATGGCCAAATTTGGCCAAAAAGTAAAGGGGTTAACTTTAACTTTTTGACGATTTTTGACCATTTTTAACTTGTCAAAATAAGCTGAAAATATGAAAATATAGCCTAAATAATGCCTTAGGTATTAATCTGAGCCGAAACTAGCGTAAATGTAGTCATTTTTCGACATCCAAAAATTTGACAAAAATGGCCAAATTTGGCCAAAAAGTAAAGGGGTTAACCTTAACTTTTTGACGATTTTTGACCATTTTTAACTTGTCAAAATAAGCTTAAAATATGAAAATATAGCCTAAATAATGCCTTAGGTATTAATCTGAGCAGAAACTAGCGTAAATTTAGTCATTTTTCGACATCCAAAAATTTCGCAAAAATGGCCAAATTTGGCCAAAAAGTAAAGGGGTTAACCTTAACTTTTTGACGATTTTTGACCATTTTTAACTTGTCAAAATAAGCTTAAAATATGAAAATATAGCCTAAATAATGCCTTGGGTATTAATCTGCGCAGAAACTAGCGTAAATTTAGTCATTTTTTGACATCCAAAAATTTGGCAAAAGTGGCCAAATTTGGCCAAAAAGTAAAGGGGTTAACCTTAACTTTTTGACGATTTTCATATGTTGGATTTATTGGTCTTGTTTGTTTTAGATTGATTGAATCAGAGTAAAGAAATGAAGATAGAAATTGATGTTGTGCATTCGATTGTCGGTGGTCTTGCTTGAAAAATATGGAGAGATATGCTTCCTGAATGATGGTGTTAACTCAAGCATTTAAGGAATTATCCAAGCTCGTGTTTTTTTGAATTTGACAACTGTAATATTGTTATAATTTTTACTAGAAGCAAATCAGAGATTATTTTCAACAATAAACTAACTTTTGGCATGGTATATTAAAAAATATTCCCAATGTTTTTTTGTTTATTAAAAAAGAAATGAGAGAAGACCTTGTTGTTGATTATTGAATGTAAAATAGGAAGTTCAAAACTATAAAAACATTCCATGCAGACACTCGCGGCACAGGTACCCAAATTAGAAGACATTTATCTACGTTAAGCACATGTGCGTAACGCACAACTAAAGTGCGAGGGTGTGCGTGGCGCTCATGTGCGTAACACAGCTAAAGTGCGAGGGTGTGCGTGGCGCTCATGTGCGTAACACACAGCTAAAGTGCAAGAGTGTGTGTGGCGTAACGATAACTTAAAAGCACACCAGAGTAAGTGTGCGTTACGGACATGTGTGTCATGCCACCCAGATTATAAGTATACAATAAAAGAGATAGAAGCTTAACACAATGAATTTCAAAAAACACAAATCATAACTATGACATTTATTTTAATCACTAATATCCCTCATGTCATGGTATCATATACATTTTAATATTATCCAGTGGGCTATCTCTATTAATTAATTAAATACAAATTAAATACTCTATCTGAGTAAGTCAAATGATGAGTCGACTCATCGGACCTGAAGATTACGTACTATTTACAAAACGAGTTGGAGGGCTTTATCGGTGTATAAAGACGCGAGCCGAAGGCGAGCGGCTTTATACACCGATAAAGCCCGATAACGAGTTTTGTAAATGGCTTCAAAAACGTCCATTAATTAGTATTTATCTATTGTGTGAAATTATTTAGCAATGCAAACGAGGGACACGCTGCAGTGCGTTTGTACTGCTGCTTGTGCCGCAGCATAGTTTTGCAGTATAATTGTGAGATGAAGCGCTTCAGGCTGTCTTTAAATTTGATAGAACACTCATTCAGCCACTGATGTTTTATTAATGAGTGTTCTATCACATTTAAAGACACTGATGTTTTATTAATGAGTGTTCTATCACATTTAAAGACACTGATGTGTTATTAATCAGTTCTGTACTACATGGTAGAAACATTGATTAAAGATGCATTTCTTTTGTGTTTTCTTCATGCATTATTAATGAGTTTTTGAAATATATATAAAGGTTTATAAACTTATTACTGGCACAGAGCTTCATTATCAGGTCACTACAAAATAAAATATAAGAAAAAAGACTAAAATTACACTCTTCAAATAATTTCTAATGTTAAGTTAAAAGTAGACTAAAAACATTGATAAAAAATAGTTTAAAATATGAAAATTTAGCCAATACTATAGTACTATTACCAAAGAATAAAAATGTTGGATAAATTTTTATATTTTAAGCTTAAAAATCTTCAAAAATTTAAGGTTAACCTCTTTACTATTTGGTAAAATGTTTCGTCGTCTACGACCTCATCAGAAACTAGAGAAAGATGTAAAATATCAGATTATATAAGAACGGGTATATACAAAAATTAACATATTTTAACTTAGCCTAAAACATGATAACTAATTAGATAATAATATTAAAATGTCCTGGTCTCTCAGGACGTAATATGGATCTCAAATATAAAAAAATAAAAAATTATGAAAGAACATGAATATTAAATGTATAGATTTTACAATAACGATCTGCTAATTCAGAACGTTCGTGCAAGTTTATTTCTAGTCTTTCTTTTCGGATATAGTGTGCTTCACCGAATATTTTGATGTACTGTATACACCAAATATTTTGATGCATAAGCTTCTAGCAAGCTTCTAGAGTACCTCCAATGCTATCAAAGTTGAAATCATATATCCGAAATAAACTCGTTTGAAGAACGTTCTGAATTAGCAGATCTGTTATTGTAAAGTCTATACATTTAATATTTATATTCATGTTCTTTCATTTTTGTTTATTTTTTTATATTTGAGATCCATATTACGTCCTGAGAGACCAGTACATTTTAATATTTTTATCTAATTAGTTATCATGTTTTAGGCTAAGTTAAAATATGTTAATTTTTGTATATACCCGTTCTTATATATAAGCTGATATTTAATACATCTTTCTCTAGTTTCTGATGAGGTCATATAACTATATTTTTTAATAAAACAGTAAAAACTAGGCCGTATTTGCATTGTATTTGTTACTATCATCATGTTGCTGAAGAATACAATTCCATCGACTTGGCGACTAATATTTACTAATATTATACCTCGACTATAAATTATCCAATCAAAGAGCTAGATTTGTACCAACCTCGTACCCAGGCTCTTCTCTCCCTACCCCTCGCGGGAGAAAATATTTTCTCTTCTATTTTCTCCCGCGAGGGGTAGGGAGAGAAGAGCCTGGGTACGAGGTTGGATTTGTACCACGTGACAATCAATTTAAACTCGAATTTTACTTTTTAACAATGATCTTTGTTGGTCATTTCTTTCTCTTGTGTTTTTCTTTTCCTTATTTTGCTGTTAGAAAATAATAAAACACGTTTTAATAAAACACTTTGTTCTTCCTTGTCAGATGCTAATGATTTCTTCCTTATAAATGTACAAATGAAAATATATATTAACATACTATAAAATTGTAATGAAAGGAGTTTCATGATGGTGATGATTACCCCTATTATGATGCATGAATCTATTAGTAACTACCAGAATCCTTTTTGGTATATCTTTTTGTGATGTTAAGTCAAGCAACTGTCTTACGTTCATTATCTAAAGTTATTTTAGTATTAACATCCTTTTGCAGTAAAAAGACACCTCTCCAGACCTTTATTTCAAAGCCACACCGAAAAGAACATAGACCTCTTTCATAATGGCGGCCAATTTAAATATTCCTTTATGTGCATCTAAATTAGCCTTTATGGCCTCGTTTGTGTGTCAGCAATTCAAAAAAATCTTTGCTTCCAAACGAGGTTGTAAAGGCTAATTTATATGCGCACAAAAGAATATTTAAAATGGCAACCATTATGAAAAAGGTCTATTGCCTTCTTCTTCGCTGACTGAAGTGCAAAGGAGGTGTGGTATTTAAATTTAAAGTAATTCCCTAGGGTGTTAAACAGATAAAACTATTGGCTAGTAATGGAACTGACCAGTTTTTGAAATGTTTGTTCTTTTATAGCCTATTTTCAGTGACAAACTTTATAATACCATGATTGCCTCGGTTTCTTTTGTTCTACATATGATTACTGCACGATTGACGTCACCTGGTGCAATATGAAAAACTAATATTGCACGCTATGATGTTTTTCCAACGATGCAGTTGTTAAATAGTTGATAAAGTTACTCTTTTAAATAAATAATAAAACAATTATTGAATTCGGTTTTCGCATGATATGAAGAATTATCAAGGCCTCAGTTTGTGTTATCCGCCTCAGCCTTCGGCATATAACAGAGATAACACCTTGATAATTCTTCATATCATGCTCAACCTCATACCACGAAGCTGTATATTTACATCTTGTGTTTTATCGTGTATAAGGTGACCATACTTCACTGGCATACTCAAGCTGCAGGGCCTGACTATATAGAATAGTAAAGAGGTTTTTTCGTATGTATGTTACAGGTTAGGGCAGAAACGGATTTTCATATTTATTACTTGGTGAGGTAACACAAGGCGTCACCAAATTCGGAAAGCACTGAATCACCTTGAGCCCGCAATCTTAGTATAATAATAGCGGTTTTTGTACTTAACATAATGGCGGGTGGTTTCAAATTTCCAAACAACTTGCATCAAAAAACAAACAAACAAATAATTTACTGAGAAGGTGAAGTATTCTCAACTACTTCTCAAAAAGATAAACCTTGTCTACGCTCCTACAACAACAAAATCAGGAAAGTAATCACTACAAGTAGCACTGAAAAAGGCATGTCACACGAAACTGAATCTTTTCCCAAGCCGAATACGGAATAGCTCATTCTCGTTTCTTAGGCATACAGTACCTAAATAAATATAGCGTTGACGAAATGTAGGAGTAATAAATCGTCTTTACCGAAGACTCGAAGCTAAGGTACATGTAGTTCTTGGCGACTGTAAATAATTGGCAGCCGCCGGCCGGTCACAGACTCACAGTTTTGAAAGAACTATATATGACTGGCAGTCAGTAATCGTAACAATAATTCTAACGTAAACCCTAATCATAACCCAAATGCTAACCCTAACCATTAAAAAATAAAACAAAAAGTGATGAAAGAAAAAAATTAAAAGAAAAGTCACAAAAAGATGTGCGTTGCGGGATTCGAACTCGTCAGTTTCTGCATTGCAACAGGGGGAAACTAACCACTATACTAAGACAGCAACAAGCAAAATAAAAATGTATTTAAAGTCGTAAGCGACCGGTCATAAGTACACTATTATAAACTGCCGGTCATATAGTTTTTCTAAAACCGTGACAGGCTGCTGGTTATATAGTCACTAAATAATTTCACTGATCAAGGCAAAAGCTTTCAATACATTAGTATTTTTAAAAAATAGTATTATTATTAACCATATATGATATCTTACCCAAAATGTCAAATGGTTATTATTAAATTATGGTTATTATAAAATTAGACTTCCACAACACAAGATATGTTTCCATTTTCGAATCACATGCTCCAGCGGAATACTAGTCAAAAATCCGTTGACAATATTAGGCGACCGCAGGCTCAAGGTGATTCACGGTTTCCCGCAGGGCTCAGCCCCCAGTGAGGTCCAGGGGTGGAGCCGCTGGTGGGAGGCTAGAAAGCAAAGCACCCCCGGAAAATTTTGAAAAATGTTTTATTTGAAAATATTTAAATATTAAATTTTCGTTTGGGGGGTGAAAACAAATAGTTTGACGCTACTCAAGTTTTTTGAACGTAACTTAAAAGTTGCTGTCCATGACCCAACGTTTCGACACGCCAGTCTAGTGTCTTCATCAGGAGTGATGAACAGTAACTTTTAAGTTACATTCAAAAATGTTTTAAAGCCAGAGTAGCGTCAAACTATGTCTGATATATCATATATATATATACGCCCTTTACCTACTGTTCCGTCGTTGCTCTTATCATAACCTTTAGATATTAATCGGATATTTATGGTGTTAAAAATTGGTTCATATAGTACGAGATCATTACAATATTCTAAGGAAGTTAAAGTTTGTGTTGCTGTTTATAAACATGAAAATATGTCTATCTAAAATATTATTTAACAAGAGGTTTTACCTCGTGACGATGTCTTTGAACAAGTAATCTCTGTGTTTTATATTGTATCACTATATTAGACATTAAACACTGATGTATTTTGTTTTAAAATTTCTTACCCAATATTTATAATGCTACAAAAAAATTCACCCAACCTTTTGCTGCCAAATATTTGGCTTACCCAACCATTTCTCCTAACCCCCAGCCATAAATATTGAACGCTCTCTTATTGTTATTTTATTCAATGAATGTCATTCATATTCACGCATTGTTATTTATTGTTATATCTATTCAACGAATGTCATTCCTGGCATATTCAAGATTCGTATTATCCCTAGTAGGCTAGTACTCTAGTAAATCCTGAAAACGTGCACAGGAATTGATACACGAAAACGACTGGAGTAATTCGTCTTTACGTTTTCGACTTTTCGTGATCCTAATGTGATCTCTTCGATATTCACCATATTGGTCCCTCGTATTTTGAAATCCATGTGGACAGGTTCCTTGGTGAACTCGTCTGGATTCAAAATGGTTGAAGGACAGAAGTGACAGTTTAGCGACGCCAAAGGTTTTTCATTTGCAGCAGCAGGGCAGTATTTCTTGCGTCTTTTCAAAGGCAATTTGTGAATAGACCAAAGCATGGTTTTATTAGCAAAACTATGATGTACCTTGCCTTTGGAAACGCTTGTATTCTTTACGCCATTACCCGATAGCTCTTTCTTGACCGACAAGGGAACGTGAAATTGTAACGTGACGTTGCTCGCAGCGTCAGCACGTGTCGTCGTCGTCGAGATTGTAGCAAATATCTGCGCGCGCAGCTCGACGCGGTTCGAAATGTGGACAACGAGGGATACTTCACAGCGAAGTGGTGCAGGCTTGTGGTTAACAAACTTGAAATGAATCAACTCAAACCAGCAGTTGTCAAGAGGAACGAACGTCACATCGAGAGGGCTCAGCACGTTCCTTTCTTGGACACACTTATGAAAGGAGATCTCGAGCTCTTCTTGTTGACCATCGAAAGTACCATGATTGTTTAGGGCCATGCAGCATTTTGGGTTCCCTGACACCAATGCTTTCACTTTTACGTGGACATTATTAACGGCCTTGATTTCATCGTCTCTTCTATTTTGAATCCCTTCGTAAACATCTTGGACGTCAACGAACACGCGATCTTTCCTGTACTGTATCCCTCGCGGTCGAAATCCCGGAAAACCGAAGATGCATTTCTGGACAGTGCCGATCAAATCGTGGAGAACCTTGCGATTGGTGCATCCAATTTTCGCGACTTTTAACCCGTTTATCTTGAGACGTTTTCTGAACATGTGTTTCGGGTTGGACCCACATAAATTATTGAATAACGTGGTTATCAACAAGCGATGTTGGTCTTGGTACCTTGGTGTTCGAAACTGGTGAGACCACAACAGGGAAACCAC
Source organism: Chrysogorgia sp. JL179-B06 (assembly GCA_035772405.1). Taxonomy (NCBI): domain Eukaryota; kingdom Metazoa; phylum Cnidaria; class Anthozoa; order Scleralcyonacea; family Chrysogorgiidae; genus Chrysogorgia; species Chrysogorgia sp. JL179-B06. Next base: position 1,062,742 of record JAYKKM010000422.1, read on the forward strand.
CTGGAATGGTAGAAACGACTCGCCTTGAGCGTGAAACTTGAGAGATGCTTCCTCGAGTTTCACCATAACTGGTCTCCATGTTTTTTCACGTCCTTTCACCTTCCGGTCCTTCCTCGATGATGAGCAACGGGATCTGAGGAGAACATTCCAAAGTCTAGAATAGTTTGACGAATCATCGTAGTCGACGTGCCTCGCGAATGATTCCTCTAGAACCACGCTCGTCATTTCAAGACTATTGATACTAGGAACTGCTTTCTTGGGCAGTAATCCGCCGAAATCATGAAGGTTAATAGGTTTTGATACTAGACCTGTTGATAAAAGACTGGTAGAATCATCGTTATCTCCTTCCCAAGGTCTATTGAGATTTTCATCATCACGCATATTTGGTAAATAAATCTCGAGGTTACTTTGACGTTGCGCAAGACTATCAAATGCGCTCTCCTCTCCATCGATATCATCCATTTCTGACACCGATGACAAAGATTCCGATGTCGAAAGTAATCGCCGGCTATCCGAACGTTTTCCAAACAGCAATGATATGATATTATACATATCTTACTGGAGTATTGTTAAGTGAAAGTTAGTCAAAAAGTTTTACCTTGTGGTTAAATCCCCTCTCGTCATGTAATAACCTCAGCCGTCAACACTGTATATTACTAAACATGTGCATGCTTGCCTCGTCCTGTCACGACAGTAATCTGAGTGGATTTTCACATTAATTTCCTGTTAGCCATGCCAACTTCTTCGTGTACAGACAAGGCACAAAACTATACAGATAAGAAGAATATGCAGACAAGGTTGCCGTCTTGTTTGGTCTACAAAATATCAAAGTTCGGTATTTGTAGACAAAATATTAGACCGAAAGTCACGCAAGCCTGTAGGTTTTAATAGACCAAAAGCTTTAGCCGTATCGAATCTTTGGCATTCTCAGACTATAGGACGCATTTGATTGGTTTTAGAATATAGTGTCACAGATACAAATTGGATTATAATTGAGGAATTGCCGGAAAAGGACTATGAAGTACGTAATGGGTATTTTTGTAGTGTTTAAATAAAAACCCTTTGTTACCCCAGCAGTCCACTTATCGTTGCACGAAACAGCCTGACACGAACATGTCACCGGACAAAGAGGACAAGAAAACTTGTTTACTAATGTTTAGTTGCTGTGAACTTGAACTATGTCAAGTTACTATACTGGACATAGATGTGTGAAGTTGATCGTCCAGGTTGTTGTAGTCTTGAGAAAGACTATTGTTGGATAATACTGAAGATGACCGCCGCACCAACAATAGTCTTTCTCAAGACTACAACAACCTGGACAATCAACTTCACACATCTAATAATACTCCTAGGTTCAAACCATTTACTTTATACTGGACAAAGTTGCTATGTCTATTTTATTTGACAACCTTACGAATTCGATTCCCGTCTGTGACTCAGATAATTTCTGAACTTGCGCAATTTGACAAGAGCAATTAAAGATTATATATTATAACTATAGGAGTAATGAAAGATTATATAATTGCGTTCGACGCATGTGGACCAGTAAATGGCGAATGAACATTGGCAATTATGCTGTAACGAATTATGAAAATAAATAAAGCTAATAAATATATAACAGCGTCTTAATTGAAGGAGACACTGTAACTTCGATGTTTTGAAATATTAAATACATTGGAAGAAAGTGAGGTGAGTGCAGATGTGTATTATGTCAACTATTATGAAATACCATGGTCCGTACTTGAACAGTCAACATTTTTATAACATTTTATAACTTCTATATATTTTAAGTTTCATATTAAGTTATTAAGTTATTAAGCAATTTATAGATTACGTAATCGAAAAGTCATATGACATTGTAACCTGTTGTTATATTAATCTTTGTCATTGTAAAATATGATCGGAATGTGCTACATATAATCTTTGTAAATTTGTGATTTTTAGAATTAAACTCATATAAATGAAAAGGAAATCTCCTTGCAGATAGTCTTCCTGGCATGTGTCCTAACCACGTACATAGTATTTCGGCAGTACATAACACCAACCTTTTGAGTATTCGATTTGTATTTCTATCAACACAACACGTTGCTATTAATGAGCTGAAGATGAAGAGCTTTCTTATATTTGTCATATACGAATATATATATGCAGGTTTGATTGATATATAATAATAATAATAAAGACGTTATAGGAGCATTATACAATAGTTTCAATGCTCTTACAACAATATATTCTTAATGTTACTTATGTATCATTATAAATTACATATCATTACAATATATACAAAATATTGTCAAACGACGTGTTTGAGAAAAATAAGGTGGTCGAAGTTGATCCGTTCCGGTACGTAACAAGGCCACCGGTTCTCCTCAGTATGACGAAACAAACAAAACAAAAAGGATAACGTGGATGGCGCGTGTCTACAGCGAGTACATATATGTACTACCTATACCAGTACTGCAGTACATCAACCAATGCTCCTCATCTGAGTCTCGGTAGCTCAATGGTTAGAGCGTCTCACCGGCAATCAGAAGGTTACAAGTTCGATTCCTAGCTGCGTTCACACTAGAGGCCAGGCCTAGGCTAGGTGGCCCCCGTTGACACTAGCGAAATCCAAGGCCAGCAGTGTATATATATAACACATAAGTTATTTTATTGTGCAACAATCTTTGATATATTATAAATCAAACCAAGAGGTTTACGATATCGAGGGAGGCCTAATGGCAACATCCGGTCTCAGGGCTAAAAATTTTATCGACACACAAACATACCAAAAATGTCACTTGCAGTTTACGGAGTGGCTAGAAGAGATGACTCAAAAGGACCATTCTGTTTTTGTCTGATAATTATTTTTGGTTAGGTTAGGGTTAGCTACGGCATGGCTACGGTTAGGTGTTAGGGTTAGCTACGGCTATAGGGTTAAGATGAGATCAAGGTTAGAGATTATACTAGATCTTGAAAATGAGAATTGAGTCATCCTTAATTTTAGCCTTCACCATAGTTTACTTCCTGCGTGCAGTAATGAAATTAAATATCATTCATCATCAGACTCCAGTTTTTCATGTTTAGTGACTTTACAGTAAATCTTATCTGTCAGGACAGATCCCGGACCTACCTTGGTAAATGAACTTAATAAATCTTCGTTAAAACAGTCTGATTTATCACCTGTAATATTTGGCATTTCACTCGGAGGAAAATTTCGAGTGTTAGAATATAATCCTTAGAACATATGATTTATCACCTGGTTGCGTTGGGAAATTATTTGTTAAACGTGTAAAATTGCCACGCGCAAAACACCTGCGACTCACTAAACAAGCATACTTATTTCTCTTCTCGAGATTCGCATTAAAATATGATACAGGAAGTGTGTGAATTTAGGAACATCGTTAGGAACATTATCACCTGGCAGATCCAGGGCTCCAGTCTGATAGATAAATTAGCATAAAAAGTATTACCTAATACCATTAACTTATTAATATATATTATTAACTTATTCCGTTTTTGTAGATCTATTTGCATCACAACCTAACCAGCTTCCCAAACGAAAATCCTAGTTCAATCCACCACTGTGACATGGGTTATACAAATAACATGAAAATAGCCTATCATGTTGATGACTGGACAAAAAATAGTTCCAATGACCTGGGTTATACAAATAACACGAAAATAATCTATCATTTGTAGATGACTGGACAAAAAATAGTTCCAATTTTAATTTGTAGAATCACAACTGTATAATCTAACTACTGACAAACAGGTTTAAAATATATTACTGTATTTCTAAATAATCTAGTATATTACTACATATATTTATGAGAATATTGTATAATTATCTTTGTTTATCACCTTACACTACAATATTGTTGAACATGGCAAAATGATAAAGAACACTGAGCCTCAAAAGTATTGTGATTGTATGTTTGTATACCATGCATAACAGGCGGTCTTTGGGGTAGGGGTTATATTCAGGACATGGAATACAGTGAGGATAGTCGTATAACCCCTCCCCCCGAACAACCATCTGCGACACAGGCTAATGTTTGTAAGGCATTTAATGTACCAATGTTAATTATGCATAAATATTATGCATGCTTAATGAAGTCAGTCTTACGTTCACCACCATGGACTATTTTACTGTAACACACATTTGTAATCTGAAAAGATAAAATGGAAAATGCTTACATTATAAAATAATTACACAGGTATACATAAAAACTAGTGGTTTGAATTTATAGCAGCTGAGTGAGTAAAATTAAACTGTTAGAAGATTTATTCAAATCAATCCAATGACCTAATTACTTACAAAATAATGATCGGTTCCTGAAGTAACCGCAAAGTTAATCAAGTCAGGTGAAATAAAGTATATGGTATATGTTAAAGTACCTATCTCACGTTTGGGTATTTTACATATCTGTAATATTTGGGTCTTCCTGAGCAAAATCATAATATATAATGTCAACCAAAAATTTCATCTTCATGGAGTTTTTTTGCTGTCAAAGTTATCGGATGTGATGTCACAAGAGGCATTCCAAACCAGTTTTCTTTTGTTACTTGCCACAAAAATGCCTCTTGTGACATCACAGCCAATACCTTTAGCAGCAAAAAAGTCCATGAAGATGACATTTTCAGCTGACAAGATATATTATGATTTTGCTCTGGAAGACCAAAATATTACGAATATGTAAAAATCCCCAAACGTGAGATGTAAGTAAGTAAGATGTGAACAAACACTTATATATCTATAATTATAAACACCAAAAGATTCATAATTACCTTTCAAAACGGTAGCATTAATGGTGGTTCCAACTATCACCCCTGGTCTCACCATTCCAACTTGTTGCATTCATTTGTATGTGGTAAGAATAATACGAACAGTACGTAACTTCTTGTGTATTTATCTTTTGGTCAGAAACCTTAAAGTTAACAATGTTTGTGTCCGATGCAACCGTGTAAGGAATCTCGTACTCCATGGTACAATGTGGCTTGAAGTTCTCAGGCAGGTCTCTTGTTTGAATATGGCACGTGAAATCATGAGGTGCATCTGCAGGGGCAGTGGTGTTTAAGAGTGGTAGCTGATTAATCCTCCAGACAATGGCTTTGTACTCTGGTTCGTACTTTGCACTTCCAGTTGAAACTTCAATGGTGCAGGCCGGTCGATTGAACCTGTTTCGCATTTTGATAGCTTTCTTGGCACTGGTCGATCGGATGGACTTTTCACCGTGAAATAGCTTCTCTTTTATGAACAACGATATCCAGGTTTCCGGAATTGGAAAATAAAGGCGAACATTATTCCGTTCGTACTTTGCCAAATTAGGATCACTGCACAGCTTTACCTCGGCCTTAAGCTCGATTCTTCCATGCCCATCCACAATGAGATCACAGCGGGCAAGCAATGGCAGGGGTTTCAATGGCCGTACTCGAAACTGCATCACTTCAAAGGTGCAGGAGTCTAACGGCTTGAAGAGAATGTAACGATTCTGGTCGTAGATGGCTGGGTTGACGGTGCTGTGGAAGTTACAGTTCTCCAGATTAATCCACTTGTGTACATGCTGTGGCATGAGTTCTCCTTGAAGACGGGTTATTTCTTGTGATTTCAGATGATGATCGTTCAATACAAGTTGACATTCTGCATCACCACTGATGAAAGCTCTGAGGTAGATCCGTACTAGAATCCCCAGCATGAGGATGGCACCAGTGGAGTCCAAAAGTGCAGAGCAGGTATCTTGGACATTGATATACACGGCTTCTGTGTTATGGCTGATGCCACGATCCCGGAATGTAGGTAAGGATCTTATGGCATCTTTGACTACTTCTGTAAACTCGTGGATAACAAGATGTGAACTGGAAGCTATCTTCAAAATGGGCGTTGTCCTGGCAACGTATTGAACATTTTTCTTGGTAAATTTCTCTTTGTACTTCACGTAGAGCAACTTGATAGTGTGAACTTTTCCTCCGTGGTACTGCTGGAGTTTTGGCGATGTCAGCGCGTAGAAACATTGCAAAGAAACCTCACGGAATGGTGATGATTTATCGTGCTCTTCAAACACTTGGAGCATTGAGCCATCCAACTTTAGTATCACTGGCCGCCATACTCGAGCTCTGAGCTTCCGTTTGGTGTCTGGATAGCGAAGCAACACCGACCAGGTGTTATTAGTAGGCTTTTGGGGATAATCTGTGAGAGGCACTAGGTTTTCGCTGGACTTCGTTGCATTTCCGTTTCTGTTAACACTAGTGGTTTTATACAAGGTTTCCGTTTGGGACAGGTTATTTGGCTCATGTGGTAGTGAGTGACGTGGTTTGGTCTCATCAGTATCATGTTGAGTTGATATCTCGTGTGAGAACGGATTAATACGGTCAAGTTCGCGATTGTCAAAAGGCTTTGCGTATACGTCATTTCCAAGTAAACCATCTTCCAACATAAGGAGTTCTTCTTCATCTTCTTTGATGTTTTGACGCGCGGGACTCTGATCAACGAGATCTTCGCCCGACTGTGTAAACGATCCAACGATGGTCCCTTCGTTGTCTTTGACGGCCCCAAACTTCACCCAGTTATCTGCGGTTGTGGTTTTCACTGGGAACCTGTCGCTCTCTTGTATAGAAGGCCGTTCTCCTCGACTCGGAGTAATATCAGTTGTGGGATATTGCGAATTAAGATCATGATTGCTACTTTCTTCGAACGAAACCCAATCGGGAGAATTTGCGTCGAGCGTCCTTTTGACTTGCTTGTTAGTAACCGTGCTTGATAATATCCCATCATGTGTATCGTTGCCACTCAAAGTGTGAACGTCATCGATCCTGTTGACGGAATTCCCATTTCGTAGATCTACCGAATACTCTTCTTTGTTAATACTATGAGGAGGTTTCTCTGTCGACGCTGGATCGGTCTTCGAAGACGTTTTAACGTCCATAGGTCGGTCCGTTCTTTGTAGACTTTTCAGACTAGTCGTGTTTTCATCCCAGTAACCTCCAAATGATAACAAAAATTCCTGATCGCCTTCCCTACTTGGTTTATAATTCATTTGAGCGCAAACTGATTGACCGCAAAGCTTTTGTTAAACCCCTGGTCGACCATTAAACCGAAGTGCACACGGATTCATCTGTCCTGGTGTTCTCGACTTCCCTCAATCAACAATAACATCTGTCCCAACGGCCAGCGTTACTATTCGATAATAATACTTGAATTTAAATAATGAGAGTCTCTTCCGTTTCTAAGTACAGCTCAGAAGTACAGGTCGTTGTTTCTTGTTGGTTGATGAACCTCGCACGATTGAGGTTACGTCAGGAATAGAAGGAAGAGAGAGAGAAAGAAGGTGTGTCTATTTTTAAAGCGCAGTTTCAGCGTATAGATGTGTCATCGATGAGATTATCTTTACCAGGTGATATTACATTACAGCTGCGGTTTTGTCATCAAGTGCGCGGCTTTTGTTTCGTCATAGTGGCTTCCTTCTTACCCTCTTAGTTCTTAACCCCGCGCCTCCGGTTATATATATATATATCGATAACAGCAATTCGCGTCGATGGTGACGGCTTTAAATTTGCAACATTCGTATGGAAAATTCATTTACACTATGGTGATTTGAGATTTCCCCATCGATGTTCTAAAATGCATGTTTTAATAAACAAGGTGGAGCTTGCATTTCTAAAATACATCTTAATAATACTGGATTATTACTAGATGATAATTTAAACCTGATATGCAGAAATAAGGAGGTATAACGTTTCGAGTGAACTCGAGGACCTTCGCTCGAAACGCTTCCAAGCTTTTAAAAGATTCGATTTGTACTTCTATAGACATAGTGCCTACGCATCACTATGTCCGTTGTTTTTACCTTTTTACCCACATACTCAGCGGTAAGCAAATTGATGCTGCGGTAGGCTGTTGCTACTAGTATGTCCGGCGTTTTTGATCCTATTTTAAAAATATATCGATGGGGAGCCAAGTGTAACACAATATTGATTAAATAAATGAAACAGATAATCGCCAAAAGGTGTAAGTATATCCGAGTTTAATTTCGCTCAATTACAGCTGCATTTTTTCGTTTCCGTTCACTGTGAAGTGCCGAGGTATTGGTATAAACGTTGCAAAACAATTCGGAAGAAGACATCACACAGTTGGGAGTAGGTGACTGCGGAACAAGAAGACTCGGATGCTGGAAAATGCCAGTGAGGTTCGTTTCTTCGCTTTGAGTTTGATTTGTTTTTTACTCATATTTCTATTGGTTTTTTACTCTAGTAAATATTCTAATGTATAAATATAAAACACTGACTACAGCTCAGTACAGTACGTCACTATAGGGGCTAGATTTAAATTTAATCTGCTGTTTATTTCGGTATATTCTGTTTCACAACTTAAGTTAAAACTTTCTAAGGCAAAACATTTCATAATTTCTATGATATCTGAACAGAAATTTCCAAACATCTTTGTCTGTATCTTTATAATTTTGTCCACAAAATTTCCACTAATCCTGGATTAAGCGAATGGCCAATAACCGGGCCCAATGCTTTCGTGAGTGAAGCCATTACATCGTATATGTAACTGTAAGGATGAGAAATAGTTCTGATCAAATCGCAGTATGTGGCCTTTTAATGTTGAAACTCTAATTAATTACACTACTCCAAATTCCTTGAATTATGAAATATTTTAGGAATCGAACCTGTAGTTCTAATTGCCGGTGAGTACAGAAACTCAGATGGAGAGCGAATGTTCCAATGATGTACTAGTTCGATTGATATATGTGCCACCCATATGCGGCAGTCACTATATCTAGGTGTGTTCACTCAGTAATGATACTAGTAGGAGGAAGTCACGTGTACACGTTGCCCTAGTAACGATATATACGACATATTGTCTTTGTTTTTGGCCATCACGAAACAATGAATCTTATAAAAGCACTCTCTTTTTAATTAGTGATAGAAAAGTTTTGTGGTGCGTAGAAAAAATAAAAGCATAAAGGCCTTTTGTAGTTTTGTTTCAATTTCTAGAAGTAATAGAGTGTGACCAGTATGTTCATCCTGTCAACAGAACTAAGGTTTCTTGGTCACGTCATTTGACTTTAAAAATAGTTTTATTATGTCCAATTCTTCTAGATATTTTAAATAGTAGACGTGTAGTCTGTAGACATTTGTAAATATTTTAAACAGTAGACATGTAAACACTTAAAAATAGTTGTAAAACTTAATGTGATTCAGGTAACCTTATTTTAGAGGCTGTAAGTTTTTAAGTTCAATAAAATATCTATCTATCTGGCGGAAAACTCTGTTCATATACAGGGGAGAACTCAAAGTCAACTCAAAGTCTCTATCCCAGTGCATCAAGAATGTTATTTAGCCTTTAGGTAAACTTTTGGCTTCAAAGAATTAAATACCCAATTCATTTTCTCGAGCAAACATCTAGTTAATCCATAGTTAATAACTATGGTTAATCATATTGTATACGATGACCATGATTGACAATTTGACCATGGCTTATCGTGTTTGAAAGGAGGTTTCATCCAGGCAAAAAAAAATGATTCTTCAGACGTAGCCCGACGACATGATGAAGTACGTGATCGTCTAGCAGCTGCCATCGATGAAGTTGCGTATGATCATAGGTATGATGTATCAACAGAGCCTGCCCTTGATCATGCCTTGATGTATCAACAGAGCCCGACGACGCTCGAGTACGCTCCAGTCGACATCGCAATAAGAGGTTTCTGCAGAGATGTGAAAAGGCATTCTTTGATGTCCGGGTATTCAACCCTTACGCCTCGACACACCGAAACCAGAGCCTCACTAGCGTGTTCAACGCCAACGAAAGCATCGTCCAGATCGAACATGGATCATTTACACCGCTTGTTTTCAGTGCATATGGAGGATGTGGCAGGAAAACACAGCATTTCCTATCTTCGCTAGCAGATCAGATCGCTGTGAAAAAGAACTTCGAGCCCTCCATGGTCGCCTTGAGCTGGTTACGGAAGAAGATCGCTTTCGCCCTCCTCCGTGCTCAAGTCCTCTGCGTGAGAGGCAGCCGATCGTGGAACAAAGCTCCCACTCCAATCGTGTCGGACATAGAACTGTCCGAAAGAAATTCTAAAGTTTATTTAAAAATTAAAATCTATTTTATATAATTCTAAAAAAAAATCATATTGTACGATTGATAATATCCTGCCCATCTTTGTTTCAAAACACCCCCAGAACCCATAAAAACGATACGGATCATAAAAATGTACGATAAGGAAAAAATTATACGAACGAGACATCAGTTTGAGAGTGATTTATGATCGCCACGAAAATCTTCCGGCTTTTGACTCCAGCTGTGCGCAGCTGTGTTGCATAAGGATGACCGCTTTCGTGAAATAAACCACGCTGAATTTCGTTATAACCAGTTCATTTGTAAAAAGATTATTGAATGAATCGTAGTCGTGTAATAGTGATACTTAGTTGTAATTGCGTTCGCAGATACAGTGATTCGTCGGCAAATAGTAGCATTCATTATCAATTCCCGCATCTCTTTCGCTTTCTTAATTACAGGAAACTGGATTACGGCATACGCAATTTGGCCTGAAGGTAAATCGTTTTTTCGACACGGAAATTATATAGTGACTGAATTCGCTGGGGGACATTTGACACATTATTTAGACTGCCGTCTTCTTTGTAATGTTTTGTCTAACTTCTCCTTTACGCTACCGCCACACATAATAAAAACGTATTAATCGAAAGGGTGGTGTGTGTGTGGGGAAAGTGTTTGTCAGCACCTCCTACGTAGAGTCCAAGAACACGCAACCCTAGCGAGGATCTATGGGATCGCAGTGACTTCGTCAAAAGCGCCTTTGACGGATATTGTAGCAGAGAGGAGATGACTTAATTCTCCTTCAGCTCTGGAGACCAGTGGAACTGTGCGCTCTAGGAAACTGACCTACCCCGACATCATCGCCCGTGATTCAGAACTTGCACTGAGTGACCTGGAAACAGCAATGAAGGATCGCGCAGTGTGGAAATCTATTGTACCGGCACATGATGAAGTTTTCGTATAGACCGAACGACGAAGGAGCTACGAGGTCCGGGTGCGAAAACACCAAAGGCGAATACTTTTCCGTACATAAAGTATTTATTAGCTTTAGTTTAGTTTTAGTTTAGTTCATTAGATTTATCACTCTTTTAGGTGAACGGAATACCCCGGATCCGAAAAAAGCATAGGACCCACTCGGGAAGGAATCTCCGCAACCAATCAGCGTCCTGAAAATGAACTCAGGTCCTCGCGCGCGTTTTCGCTCTTCCCCCTCCCCTCCCCCTTCGAGAGCCGCTACTCTTCGCACAGACCTCACTCCTTTGTTGCTTGGTATGTGCTTAACTCTTTCCTGTCCAGCTGAAAAACATCCAAAATTGAACTACCTCTTTGTTCTATTGATATCTCGGGAAATATCCATAACTGTTGCGAAATCTATACGTTTTCTGAAAGTCCAATAAACCGGCTGTTGCCAATGCTTTTGAATTTATCGAACAAGACACATCATGGTAATATAAATTAGCATTAATTATCATAAATCAGGTTGAAAAACTTCCATTTTTCTAGAAAATGCCATCTTGCACGCCCGCGTAGCATCGTGAAAATTCAAAATGCCACCAATCGCAGAGTTGTTTATGAAATCAAATCAAACTTGGCGTGTGCGTGGATCTCATGTGCCTGGTGCTTGTCGAATTTCAATTTTAATCTTGCGTTACCGTGTGCCGTGTTTTTCGATTGACAACTTCGGGGTCTTCTATGACCCCTTTTGACTGGGCCGGACAGGAAAGAGTTAAAGACCATGGACAGGATAGTTTTACCATAAAGTCAAGTTATCTCAAAGGCCCTAGGATATGAACAACAATTAACAAAATAAATGTAATCATCTTGATATAATCAAGCTGATTATGTTTCTTACTCTTACCTTACTCATAGTCACTCAGCCTTGCTGTAGTATCCTTTGAGAAATTATGTGGTAGTATAGACTATCCATGGGACACTGGTATACCTGGAAGATGAAAAAGATCAGATGTTTCTCCAACTAGGAAATACTAATAGAAGTTATTATTGCAATGGTTTAGTGCTGCCTATAGAAATCCAAGGCAGTTGTGATGAGTAAAATTGCAAAAATAAGTGGTGGGTTTATTGAAGTAAAATTGGAGTTCACAATGAGCTTGCTGGATCATAGGTACTCTGAGGAACTCTGGGGTACGTTAGACATCTATCTGGGGTAAGACATTCATTATGCACAGCCAGGGACAGATGAAGCATGCACAGGGGCCCCTGGCACTATCAGTATAAATCCAGTACAATCGCATTATCAACCTCAATTTGGAAATGTGATTTTGGTGTTCTGTAGTTTTTACATGCACAACAGCATCATTACAGCATAGATGTTTGGCACTGCTCATAGCCTCATATTACAACAAATATCTTAGCCAAAGTTGGGAGAAGTTGTTTTAAAAACATGTTAGTTTATCTTTGATGATCATTTCCTTTATTCTCATTACCTCTATGCTTGGTTTAACCATTGATACAGTTAGGAGAAGATAGATGCTGATCACCCCTGAGACATAAGGGGTTAAGCACAGTTTCATTAACAATTAGATTATAAAGTTTCTACGAAGTGATAGTTGACGAGGGCAAAGCCCAAGTTAACTATCACCTCAGAAATTGAGAGCAAATAATCTAATTGTTTTAGTAAAAAATGAGAAATAGGCATTATTTTTTAGCGAAAAACTCATCCTTAAAGGTGCCATCAAGTCCGTTCGGCGCATGTGCGATATTTCAAACGTGAGGGCCTCCATATGTCAACAAACTTTGACGGACTAGATTTGCGATAGTTCGAAAGCGAGTATTTGTCAACGGTGGCGAAGGCGCGAGTGGTAGTTTGATATATTATCCACATTTAGGAACAGAACAGCTTCTTTTTTTTACATGCTTTTTAGGCGGAAAAGCTCAAGCGTGGAAAATAAATCTGCAATACTTCATGTTCAATGTTTATATAATGCAATGTAAACAACGATGTAAACAGAAACGTGGACATGCGCAGAACGGACTTGACAGCACCTTTAACAATGTGTCTATTGTTGTTTTAGCCTGATGTTATGAATTGAAATAAGTTTTATCTAGACGCAGAACACGTCATTTTGATGCGCAGTCGACATTTACGAACTGGCTTATTAGATGAGTAGCATAGCCAATAATAGATATATTTACTAACTAGAAATTACTATCGCAAGGGAAGTGCTGCCTCGAAATCCAAGGCAGTCGTGATATTGTGCAAAATTGCAAAAATAAGTGGTGGGCTTATTGAAGTCAAAGTTGCAGCAGTGGAGGTAGTACAGCCTCGTACCCATGCGGTTGTGGTTTAGGTAATACCAGAGCAGTGAAGATATCTCAGTCATAGTCTGATGCTACTTTGGTGGCTTTAACGATCACCCCTGATGAAGACACTAGATTGGAGTGTCGAAACGTTGGGTCATGGACAGTAACTTTTAAAGTTTCATTCAGAAAAGCCAGAGTAGCATCAAACTATGTCTGATTTATCACCTGGTTGCGTTGCGAAACTATTTGTTAATAGATATAATCTATTCAACTGGGGAACTTTGATATTTCGAGAACTTTGAGGTAATTTCGAGAACTGTGAGGTAACATGGGGAACTTTGAGGTAATATGGGGAACTTTGAGGTAGTGTGGGGAACTTTGAGGTAATGTGGGGAACTTTGAGTGTTGAATATATATCTATTATTTATAGATAGTTATTACATTTTAGATGTTAATTCTCCATAATCAATCAATGTAAACTCCATGAATGTTTTGAGAAATATTTAATAAAGATTATTTTAATAAAGAATATTTAATAAAGATTATTTAAGTCATAGTAAAGTCACAATTTAGTATAGTCTCTCATTTATCCTTTGGTTTGAAAAATTTCTCCTCAAGAAAAGCCATTGCTTTCTCAGCATTTTTCCTATCCCTTTCTCTGGCTTCATTCAATGTCTTTTCTGTATATGGATAAGCACCATCGCGAACGACCTTCTCAGTAACTAACTTCACACCACCACCCTCTTCCTCTTTGAAAATACTCCAGATCATCTGCTGGACGGATCACAGGAAATTCCTCTCTTTCTTTGCCTTTTCCAACTTCAATGGCCAAATTTGAAGACTGATGCGAGTACAAGCTTCCTAATTGCTTGTCATCCTTTTGTAGGGTTATGCGAAGGCCTTTAGTACTATCAGCTGTTATGGTTGAAATCTAATAACATAAATAAAAATATCCATGTAAGGCCACATAAAAAAATTAATTTTTAGCATCCCCGCCCGACCTGGGAAATGTCCCGACCTCAATTTTATTTTTATTTTGCACAAAACATAGTTTGAACTATCAAAACTATCGTTTTCCACCTCAGAAATACCCTACTCATGTTTTACTGTCCATTTGAGCATTGACGATCTCCACTGTGTCAGGCACCTTGATGAGACAATGATCAAACAAAAGTGTATACTGTAAACCACGGTTGATTGAAATTTTAAATCCGGTTTGCTTTGTCACTTGTAACGGTTTGAAATATAAAATTCCTTCCTCCCGACCTGGAAAAGTTGGAATGGGTGGACCCTAAACAAGTAATTATTTTTATGTAACCTAAAGAAAAAAATATGTTTATAATTTGCACATATGACCATACTAAATGCCCTCTTTAACAGTTCATAGAAATTAATTTGAATGTTGGAATATGGAATTCATTACCACAGGAAATTAGAAGCATTGATATGTTGAGTAGTTTTAAGTCAGCACTTAAGACTTTTTTTTTTTTAATTAATAGTTTTTTGTTCATAGTGGTAATATATGTAGTAGGCTTTATCTTATAATGAAACTGTAATTAGTTTTATAAGTAACATTAAGAATATATTGTTGTAAGAGCATTGAGACTATTGTATAATACTCCAAATACAGTATGTCTTTTATTATTATTATTATTGGGAATTCCTGTTGACAAATATCAGTAATCAGTGATAAATTAGCTGATCAGGTCACAAATCGTATCATAATTTGTAGGATTGGTAAATTCGGCTCATCCCTAGTTTATACTCCCTATGCAGCAGTCGTTATATATCACAGCGTTACGGAGCATTGTATGAAACATTTCTGAGAATTCGAGCTTGATGATCGCAGGGCCCGAGAGCCAAGGTATATAGACCCAGGGGGAAGGTGGTGTTATGGTCTTTCTCATCCCTAAATGCCCTAGAAGCATCATTCTATGCATAGGAATTGATGGTTATTGTTTCGGGCCCCTTTTTTGCCAGTGTGCATTTCATGTACTCCACACCAGAGATCTCCAGCAATATGGTTGGTGTCAATGTAAGATCGTCAAATTATAAGTGCTTGGGCATAGCGGCACGTGCGCCGAAAAGTGATTTCTGCTTTATGTTTTAGGCATATCAATATTGCTTTCAACCTCATCCTCAGGGTCTTGTGTGTTTGGAAATTAAACAACAAGAAAGCATGTTATTTCCTCAGTTTTCAATCTTGGCACCTAGACCCCCATTTTTTATATTGCGCAATCTTGGTGTTCAGAAGTATTCGGAATATCTCCGGCATACAGTTTTCATGGAATGTACCATGGCTTATTTGGCCTGGGTCAGTTCCCCCGGGTACCCCCCCCTCGGCAAGGCTGCATGGTCGTCCATATATCATCTCTCTACATGATTATTCTGATTCATTATAATTTCCATGCAAATCTCAACAATTGTATTCCAGCTACATTATAACACATATATCTTTCTTACCTTAATTCCATCTTCAACAGTGATGGCAATATTTGAACTTTTGATAATCTCCAGGGTACCAGATCTTGACAACTGTCAATGACAACTTTCACAGGTTTCTTCTTTAAAATCATCCGACATTTTGTACACACCGAGATAAACACCAAAGTCAGTACTCTGTAACGTTTCTGGTTCTAACTCGATTGTTTCGCCATGTTTATGAGAAATGAGTTGTTGAGGACGAGTACTTAGTTTGAAAATAGCTTGAATACCTCCTCCTTGGTGTGCAGGCTTCATCTTTGTGAAGTGTAAACAGATTTAATAATCTCCGATAGCAACAATACTTTTTCATACCGGTTGTTTTTCTCCAGGGGAGAATAACGCCGGTACTATAACGGTGTTGACAATTTTAATGTACTTTATATATGTACATAAACTAGTTGATATAAATGCATTGTGACACTGTAGGCAGTGTAGAAATACAAATAAAAACTTTGAAAGGTTGGTGTACTGCCGAAATAAGGTGTAAGTAGTCTAACTTGGGAAGGGCTTTCGCTCAAAATCAAATGAGACAAAATTGATAAAACAACTTCTTTATTTTGGATGTACTAGTCACACCAATAAACGAGAAAGCTAGCAAAGTATTAAATATATCTTTAAATATAAATTTCCAACAAACATTGTCATTTCCATGTCCGCTCGATAACATGACTACATAAAGTCTTAATTTAATGAAGATTACGATAATATACTAACCTTGAACGCTTTCCAGACGTTAGAAACGATGTCTTGTTATCCATTTAAGTATAAATAGAATACCACAGCCAGTTTTAACCATTTTAAAAGACAAACTTTCACCAATACCATTCTCCACAACAAGTGTTGTCAAAAAAAATTTTTCGCGCCAGTTTTTCAAAGCCGCGTTGTTAAAGGGACTGGAAGAGAGATTTTCTGCGTATGTGGGGGGAGAGGTTTAGTAATTTTAAAAATTTATCGAAAATAGCAGACTACAAATACAATACGCGGTCGTAGATTTTGTTCGTTATCTCGGCCAATATTTACTCGATTTCAATTCTAAAAACAGATTTGGAATTACCGAGTCTAAATACATAACATACGTGTCTATTATATTACGAGAACGTGCATACCCTTCGTAAAAACGGTTTATGTACTGAGAAATTAGTCGGCAATCAGCCAGCCGGCCGCTTCGTCGTATACTTTGAACGTTATCTCGATCGATATTTAACCGTTTTCAATTCTGAAAACAGATTTGGAATTAGCGAGTCTAAATGCAAAACACACGTACCTATTATGCGTTAATATACACAATGTTATAGTGAATGTGGGAGAGCTCGGAGCAGACATCTTGACGATTTTCGCAAAGGTGTATACCCTTTGTAAAAACCTCTTTATGTAGGTAGAAATTAAAGACAGACAAGAAGTAAATCTGATATCTGTTTGACATGTTTTGAATAAAAAATATATTATCATCTCTCTACTAAAAGAACGGGTTTTTTGAACTTAATTCATGACAATTAATAATATGACTATTATGCATGCGATAAGAATATATATAGTATAAATTATATATAATGTACGAGTATTCACATTATTTACAGTTATATATAAGAGGAATCTAGCTATGTATGTATGCACTACTAATATACAGGTATTCTTTCTGCTATTGTTCTTGACAACATTCAATACAATTGTTGTTCATTCATGTTACGACTTTTGATGCAGTCGTCCAATACTATCATCGATTTTTAAAATGGGGGATTTGACATATCCGTAATATTCGGGTCTTCCTAAGCAAAATCATAATATATCTGGTCAGCCAAAAAACTTTTTTGCTGTTAAAGTTATCGGATGTTATGTCACAAGAGGCATTTTTGTGGCAAGTAACAAAAGAAAACTGGTTTGGAATGCCTCTTGTGACACCAAATCCTTTAACTTTGACAGCGAAAAACTCCATGAAGATGAACTTTTCGGCTGACAATATATATTATGATTTTGCTCAGGAAGACCTAAATATTACGGATATGTAAAATCCCCAAACGTGAGATAGGCGCTATCAGTGCTTGTTCTTGATGAAACTCGTTGGATCTTTTCAAATGGGCTCGACGAAGTCTATTTATAATTTACTGGAAGTAATTTCAGTAGTTTGTACGGATAATTTTTGCAGTGTCTCCAAAGTAGATCCTACTGGTTCTAGAACTTTATCAGAAATTGCATTCTCTCGTGACGTACGTCAACCCGGGAGCTGTATTTCTCTAGACTATGACGCTTCTCACGGTGTACCACGTGATAATCTCGTGGAGGAACGATCCGGCGATGCAAAAGGACTTGGGACAGTGAGGTCAAGCATTAACGTAAGAGAGTAATGCAACGCCTAAAGAAAACAAACAAACATACAAAAAGTCATTCGTCTGTCCTCTGTGCCATGTATCATTCCCATCTCAGGTGGTAACGATAACCACAAACAGCAAGAGAAGTATCTCATTTTTAAACTAGTGGCACCACACATCCCCATATTATTAGCTCATGTAATTTCATTCCTTTTCAAGTTTTTGTTTCACACTGCTTTACTATCGCATAATCCCCTTGAAAATTGGACCTGTCCAATCTCCCTCCCCCTCAGTCTGTTTGCTGATCGACTGTAAAAACAGCAAATGATTTAACTTTTCGCATCTCATTAATTATTAGTTTGTTTATCTCCCGTGCATTTGATTGGCTACTTTTCTACTTGTGACACCCTTTTGGCATATATTTAACAATTAGACAACGAGTCCGAGTTGTCTACGAGTGAATAGTCAACGAAGGCGAAGTCTGAGTTGACTATTCGCTCATAGACAATGAGGACGAGTTGTCTAATTGTTTTAGTAGAAACAAATTAGTGGACTATTACAAATCATGCATTCTCCAAAAAATTATCCAAAAACTCATATGAAACCTCCCCAAAACGAGAGTTTTCTGCCATTGTTTTGAGCGCGTTTCCCCATCATGGTCTATCACGAATAGACAACGGTTGAGTAGCCAATCAGAATGCAGCATTTATAATGGACCATGGTCAGTTTCTACTAAATATATATATATAAGCCCTATTTATTTTATTTCATCTCGTCTTACTCTGATGAAGGGCTCCGCTCGAAACGTCAGTATTTCGTCACTAAAAATCTTGGCAGTTTACCACCTTTTCACTTTAATATATATCCAAAACACTGTCTACGAAGCACTCTACTTTTGTTCCTAATTCATTCGTCCCCGTCCGTCCGTTTGTTCGTTCGGTAATAAAGCTCACCTGTTCATAACGTAGTTTCAGTTCCTCGACTTTCTGTTGCTGTAGACGATAATCCGAGATGGAACAGCAGTTTTTTAGTTTCGCAACTTTCGCCGTCAGAGCACTTAAAGAACCATACTTCATGTTGACATCATGCTGCAGAGTCTAAGGTACAATGAGAAAGTAAGTAAGTCAGTATAACCGAGCTATGAACAGGGAAAATCTTGCCTCAGCGACTTTTCGTGATGCGCCAACATTTAAAAACACATAAAGGTAGAGGAATGACAGAAAATACATAAAGGTCAAAAAAAGATGCAGGAAAGATGCTGAAAAGACACAGAGAAGATATAGGAAGACACACAAACTCTAATACACCAAAACGTCAAAGCAATCCAGTGCTCTTTCGACTTATTTAAAGGGATACTCCAGTCAAATACAAATGTAGTTCATATGAAAGATCTTAATGACTTTAGTTTATTTCCAAAGTTTCAGCATTCCTATTAATTTAGTTAAAGAAGATATGGCTAGTTGAAGTTGAAAATTTGAGAATTTTGACGCCTTATTGGTTTTGAAAATATGATGTGATTGTCATTGAGTGATTATTTATCGGCAGTGGAGTTGTTTTGATGGCGATCATAGTGATAGCTGTTGTGAGTGCTCTTTGGACGAAAATTATTCGAAATAAACTGCGCAGGAAAGTAGAGGAACTTCTTGAGCATAATACGAGATAGAATCACTCAGTGACGTCATATTTGAGAAACAAATATGGCGTCGAAATTGGACAAACTCTCCAACTTCAACTAGCCATATCTTCTTAACTAAATTGATAAGAATGCTGAAACTTTGGAAATAAACTAAAGTCAGTAAGATCTTTCATATGAACTACATTTGTATTTTCGCTGGAATATCCCTTTAACAATGGCTTTCAAGGGTAAGGACTATGTAAGGACTAAGGTATATCATCAAAGCTATAAAGAAGACTGTGCATGGTTACCTTAAATTCCTGTAAACGTTCTTCTTCGTCTTTCTCTTCCTCTTCGTCTTGATCTAAACCAATCAGACGAACCTCAATTTCTGTCAACCAAGCATTAACACTCCGTCTTTCTTCCTCAAATTCCACAAAATCTCTTGACAAAACACGAAATTTTGAAATACATTCGTCGATTCCTTGTGTGATGTCGTACCAGCGCTGGTGTACTCTTTCCATCATTTCTTTAACGACCTTCACAGAACTCGCTGTACAGCCATCGATCAGGTAGTCCCCACGCGTCAATAAACGTTCAACAAGAACCCCTTTAGTTCCTACTTGATGCTTGAGTTCCTGCATAATTAATAGGAGTATTATTAGATGTGTGAAGTTGATCGTCCAGGTTGTTGGCTGCAGTTTACAAGATCAAATGCGCCGGCAGAAACCTAAAAATAAGACTAGCTGAACACAAACGAGCTAGTAGAAACGTGGACAGCACTAATCACATACTGTAGCTGAACACCACGTACAAACAAAACACGATATTGACTGGGACTCGACTGAATGTATCGCCTTTAACACAAACTACAAACAGCGACTTACATTAGAAAGTTGGTATACCAACTTGGAACATAAACCACTTAACAGATCATAACAATTACCCACACAATACAAAAGACGTCTTCGCACGCACCAACGAACAATAGACCTACCGACAAACAATACACCCACTCTTAACGCATGACGCAACACCCACTCACATTGATTATGACACATACAACCGATGACGAACAATACTGGCCCACGCTTAACACATGACGCAACACCCACTCACACTAATTATGACACAGACAAACGATGACGTAATGAACCAGACGTATATATAGGCAAACCTGACAAACACGCTTTACTTGACTCTGAAGATGACAGACGCTGAGGCCGTCGAAACGTCAGTCACCAACAATAGTCTTTCTCAAGACTACAACAACCTGGACGATCAACTTCACACATCTAATAGTACTCTTTATATCCATCGGGTCAATAAAAGATAAGCATATGCTCAAAACACTAACATATATCTGTAACATCCCTTTCACAAAACAATATCACTGTCCAACGTATAATCTGCTACTCTTTTGTCTTCCTTATTCTTACCTCCAATGAGTATGAGTATGATAAGGTTACCCTATTTATCCGAGCCAGAGGCTCATGTTTTAAAGTGTCTATGAAGTGAAAAAATCGCTTGCATTTTTTTTGCTCTAACGAACAAAGTAGCATGGCAGGATCGTTCACTGAAAATTTCAAGTGAATCTGCTGCAGAGTCTTCGAGCTATCAACTCTCAAAGTTTGTCCATTGGCATAGTTTAACGTTACAAAATAGGGAAAGACTGGGATTGAATATATGTGGTATATGACGTATGCAGGTGGATCATTAATGTTCAAATCAATTGTTCTTATGCATAGTAAGTACACCTGCATATGTCACAAGACAATGAACCGCGCGTTTCAGATTTCACCAAAAACATTTAGCCATGCCAAACTTTGAGAGTTGATAGCTCGAAGACTAAGCAGCAGATTTTCTTGAAATTTTCAGTGTACGCTCCTGCCGTGCTACTTTGTCCGCTAAAGCAAAAAAAAGCTAGCGAATTTTTCACTTCATAGACATTTTAAGCGCTCCTTTACCTGCAGACGAGATATTTCCAAACTCAATTCCTGTAAATCTTCACACCGACCACCACCTGGAATACTGACTTTATTCTCAAAGACTCTTAACCACGTCGTGAACTGCTTATAGTCGTCGGTAAACTCCCGAGATAGTGTGATACGATGTTGAGTTTGTCTCAATTGGTGTACGACATTACGGCAGATCTCTTTCCAACGCGTTTCAAAGCTGTTCCGAGCGACCTGTAAATTTCTTGTGTCGCTTTGGTCTGGGAAGGCCAGGGGGCATGTTTGTAGTCTCTGAAAAGAAATGTTTGAACGCTTCTTTATATTGGCAGTGGAGTTGTTGATGAGTATTCGTTGGATGAGAATTAGTCTAAAGTAGGCTTGGACTGGGCCCAATTTAGGGCCTTGCCATTTCAGCCAGGAAAAGGGCCGTCTATGCATGTGAACAGGTAATATTTGCAATTTGAGAACCGGATTCACAACAACAAATAAGAAAAGAATTTCGTAACATGTTCTAAATGAACATAACATATTTAACATTTCAGAACATAAGAAGCAGTTCCATTTCCTTGGACTTTGACGCAGGATTTTGAAACACTGCATCGTTATCAATAGCCTTTAGTAGATCAACTTCTATACAGAACAAATCATTACTGCTTCCAAATGGTGTTGACTAAGAAGAGATCTCAGTTGATTCTTGATGAAGCGCAACTTTAAGAATGTTCTCTCGCAGGACTCAACTGTGCATAGATATTGGGTGTGTGACATTATGGGTGTGTCTGGCCAGGCCCCAGGAGCCCGTTTTGATGTCCCCAAAAGGGGCCCATGTGCCAGCACAATGGCACATAAGTCAGTCCAAGCCTGGTCTAAAGCAAATATGTAACTATATTGAAATAAACATTATAACTATTAAGCATTATAACTATTAAGTATTATAACTATTCGGCAGTACACCAACCTTTTTAGATATTTGATTTGTATTTCTACACTGCCTACGTAGCACAACACGTTTTATGACCATAACTATTAGTTTCTTCTACGTAACTAACATTCACTCGTGTTTCTAGAACTGTATGGAAACACTGGTATATAATGTATAAGATGTGTTACTTACCACACAAAGGTTTAAAACTGAGATGACATCGCGAGACCTTGAATTGATCTCTTGCTGACTTATCTATAATAAAGACCACACGACGAGTTACCACTGACCTCTATATATAACTGGACTGCGGGATCACCTCAAAAAGTGCCGCAAAAAGATGGCGTCGAAATCGTAGTCTCCATTTTTATACGCCAGTCCGAGTGTTGGCAAGTGTTGCAGGCTTTTTTGAACGTTTTCTGGTCTGTTACAGTTTGTTTTAAGGGCTTTGGCGAAAAAAGTACTCTCAAGTACTCTCTAAAACAAGTACTCTCTCTCGTGTAACGCTCCGTAGCCTGCATTTCGAAAAATCATCAAGGAGTTAACCCTTTCCTTTTTTCCGATTATTTGGAGCGCCGCCTTTAGTCGGGTCTTATATCTTCTCGATATCCAAGCTAAATCGTCTCTGCAGGTTTGTTTTTATGAAAAGCTGCTTAAAATTCCATCATCTGTGTAATTCATATGGTGAATGCCAGTTTGCCACCTATGAATTATTTCTCCAAGTGCTGAAAATTGTATTCCTAAGATTCACGAGTAGTATAGACTGCGTCCCCTGGCCCTGGCACCATAGTTAGTAGAGAGAAATGGTTTGGAAGCTCCATTGTCTTTCAAGATAACGCAATGGTCATGTTATTGGATTGGAGAAAGTGTTTGTTATTGGTATACCTATTGGTTGGAGAAAGGAAATTCTATGGACACGTGACGGCGAAGGACTCACAACACGTGACGATGAAGGACTACACTAATTAAATCTGAACGTTGTTATTGGATGACTGCTTCATTACACAGAAAATACAATACGTTCAGTGACTGTGGAAGTGAACAACAACATGGAACAATGACTTTTGCGGACCTTCCAAACCATACCCCCTCTACTAACTATGCTGACACAGATGGGTACTTCATTGGAGCAGTCATATCAACTTCCGAACTAAGCGAAAGCCATGACAACTCACCTGTAAATCAACCAACTGCTGACGCAATTCATCCGGGTCACAGGAACTGTGATTCGTAAACTCGCTAAGTTGCCGTTCAACATTATTCATCCACTTATTAAGCTGCGTTAGTTGAGTTTCCAGAAGTTTCAACGAATATTTGGTCTGCTCTGCTTTCTGATACGAGATTCCTAATTGAATACATAATGATTCCCAACGTTCAGTGAGATCGTCCCTCTGTTCCATGACGTCACGTACTAAGTCGTTTCCAGTCTCCTTGTCAATCAACTGGATGGTGAAATCGTTGAGAGAACATCGTTGAGCTTCGTGGTCTTCGATATCTTTGCGATAAACCTAAAGGATTAAAAGAACGTTATAGTTGATGGATCTTGTTAAGCCGCTTGTTAATAAATAGTTCATGCTTTGGCGAGAGATGGACGAGATACGATATCAATTAGCCTTTTCTCAACTTCCCAAGTGTTCTCTCAACTCCCCAAGTGTTCTCCCAACTTCCCAAGTGTCCTCCCAACTTCCCAAGTGTTCTCCCAACTTCCCAAGTGTTCTCCCAACTTCCCAAGTGTCCTCCCAACTTCCCAAGTGTTCTCCCAACTTCCCAAGTGTCCTCCCAACTTCCCAAGTGTTCTCCCAACTTCCCAAGTGTTCTCCCAACTTCCCAAGTGTTCTCCCAACTTCCCAAGTATCCTCCCAACTTCCCAAGTGTTCTCCCAACTTCCCAAGTGTTCTCCCAACTTCAACTATCTTCAGGTTGTCATGTGGACACCCCCCTTAAGTGGACACGTCCGAAAGGTCTGCTTAAGAAAAGTTCGACTGTTACCTTAATTTTTAGTCTCTGTTCCTCTGGACTACATGAATAAAAGTGTTCTTTATCTTGTTGTACAACATTATTAAGACGATCTAACCACGCAGATAGTGTTTCAAAGGTGTCGTTGAACTTGCGTAAATAATAAAGTGAATCAATAGTACTGTGCATCTTGAATGACAAACAGGTACAAACATTAGTCCATAAACCTCCCATGACTGACACTTGAGTGTTTATGTGGTCAGCGTTTGCGTATGAAGACATGCGCGTTAGACGGCGACCTCTTTGAGTGAGAAGTTCCAAGTGGGGACGACGTTCCTCGACTTCGTCACCAAGTTTCTGGAGAGACAATGTGGGATAAGCAAGGTTAAACATGGGATAACGAAGTTAAACATGGGATAACGAAGTTAAACATAGGATAATGAAGTTAAACATGGGATAACGAAGTTAAACATAGGATAATGAAGTTAAACATGGGATAACGAAGTTAAACATAGGATAATGAAGTTAAACATGGGATAACGAAGTTAAACATAGGATAATGAAGTTAAACATAGGGTAACGAGGTTAAACATAGGATAATGAGGTTAAACATAGGATAATGAGGTTAAACATAGGATGAGGTTAAACATAGGATGAGGTTAAACATAGGATAACGAGGTTAAACATAGGATAATGAGGTTAAACATAGGATAATGAGGTTAAACATAGGACAATGAGGTTAAACATAGGATAATGAGGTTAAACATAGGATAACGAGGTACATAGGATAATTAGGTTAAACATAGGATAACGAGGTACATAGGATAATTAGGTTAAACATAGGATAACGAGGTTAAACATAGGATAACGAGGTTAAACATAGGATAACGAGGTACATAGGATAATGAGGTTAAATATAGGATAATGAGGTACATAGGATAATGAGGTTAAACATAGGATGAGGTTAAACATAGGATAATGAGGTTAAACATAGGATAATGAGGTTAAACATAGGATAACGAGGTACATAGGATAATGAGGTTAAACATAGGATAACGAGATTAAACATAGGATAACGAGGTTAAACATAGATAGATAGATAGACAGACAAACAGACAGACAGACAGACAGACAGACAGACAGACAGACAGACAGACAGACAGACAGACAGACAGACAGACAGACAGACAGACAGACAGACAGACAGATACTCTGGGGATAGATTCAGAGGATCTTCTCACCTTTAATTTCTCGAAATATTTTTCAACATCAAGAAGAGTTTTCACATCACAACTCTTTAAATAAATCTCAGTTTGTCGAAGCCATTTCATCGTATCTTCCATAACTGTTGTATACTCTTGCCAATCACACAAAGTTAATTCTAATGTTGTTTCATTTGTAGCTATACATTCACAAGCCCTGAGCCATCGGTTCTCGGCTTCCCCGTACTCTCTGTCAACTGCCTCGGACATTGTGTCTGAACAAGTTATTAAGTACTGTTCGGTGGTTGCACGAAGATAACAAAACTCGTTCTCGTGCGCATCCAATTCCTTTCTACAAGCCTAGATACACAAAAATATATCCTTTTACATGTTCTGCGCATTCTACAAGGATTAGGTCCTAGAATTATTACTTATTGGATTCCTCTGAGCCCAATATTACAAAATATTTAAGTCGATAATTCAATATTGGGCGAGACCGAAGGTCGAGTCTAATATATTGAAAATCGAGACTTAAATATTTTGTAATATTGGGCGAAGATGAATCCAATAGGTGTTTTAATAATAATAATAATAATAATAATAATAATAATAATAATAACAACAGTCTATAGTTTGGAGACCCACTCGAGGTTTAAAACCCCTACCGGCATTCCTTCCCTCTCCCCCAGGTCCCACCTCTTAAAATAACCACTGAGTACTAACCTCAACGTATTCCGCTTGATTTTGTAGCTCAGAGATATCTGTCGAAGCGACAGGTCTTAAACCAGGTCTCATTTCAAATTCACTTAACCATGACACAAAGTTCTTGTGTTTATCTTTGAAGTCTCGCCATTTCTCCACCCGTTTATCTACACTTTCCTTCTGTTTTTCAATCGCACGTGATGTTTTTTCCCAACGTTTTTTCAATTCGTTAAATTTCTTCTCCACCTCAAGACGAGTGTCGGGATGTACATTCTCATTCTGGTCCAGACTTTCCGCCAAAGTTTGAGCACAAAGAAGTTCTTCGTTGTATTTTTCGCTGTTGTTTTGGAAAACCTAAAAACGATAGATATGTTGGAATGCTACGAAGTTCTCCAAATTACCTCAAAGTCCTCCACATTACCACAGAGTTCCCACATTACCTCAAAGTTCCCCATATTACCTCAAACTTCCCCATATTACCTCAAACTTCCCCACATTACTTCAAACTTCCCCACATTACCTCAAACTTCCCCACATTACCTCAAAGTCCCCCACATTACCTCAAAGTTCCCCATATTACCTCAAAGTTCCCCACATTACCTCAAAGTTCCCCATATTACTTCAAAGTTCCCCATATTACCTCAAAGATCCCAAAAGTACCTCATATTCTCGAAATTACCTCAAATTTCTCCCAAATTATATCAAATTTCTCCCAAATTATATCAAAGTTCTCCAAATTACCTCAAAGTTCCCCATATTACCTCAAAGTTCTCCAAATTACCTCAAATCTCTCCCAAATTACCTCAAAGTTCCCCTATTACCTCAAAGTTCCCCCTATTACCTCAAAGTTCCCCATTTTACCTCAAAGTTCCCCATATTACCTCAACGTTCCCCAAATTACCTCAAAGTTCTGCAGTTGTTCGTGAAGATGGTCCACATCTTTTCCTATACACAACTTTTCTTCCGTGTCTCGTAAAACCGCATTCAAATGACGACATTGTTCGTTGAACTTTGCTTGTTGTCTCTGCGTTGTCTCCAGTTTATGTTTCTTGGAAATCAACTCTTCATTCAATACTTCCCACCTGTGTTGAAGAGCCTCGATTTCATTTCTTCCATTTTGACTTTGCTCTGACGTTTGGTCAACAAAACGTTCTTCGACGAACTCCGCCAGTTCTTCTACTTCGGGACGCATTTGAGACACCTCTCGAGCGAGTTTCTAAAAAAATACAACCATACAACCAGGTGTGATATCAATAGACACAAGTAGAAATATTAATCTATCCATACAACCTTCAAACTAAGTTTTAGGGTCGCGGGTTCAATTCCAGCCGGAAGGCCTTGATGTTGCATTTTTCGGGTGATTTAAATGCCGCAAAAGTCACGAAAAATAAGAAATACCCAACCACAGTGGCTAAATCTAACCATCCTAACGTTACCTACCTGTACTACCCTGTAATGTTCCTTTGTGTTTCCATAACGCGTCTCGTAAATTGCTGTCTCCGTCTTCTTGACAATCTCGTCGATTTTGTGTAACTTATTGCAGAACTCCACCCAAGATGTTGTCCTATCGACCAGGCTGGGAAAAAATCGTAAAGCTGTTAATTTATAAACCGTTATTGTTATTGTTGCTTACTTTTATTATTATATTCAACGACCCAGTTTTATATTTAAGAAATGGTTGATGGTCATGATTACCTTTCTTGTTTGAGTTGGAGTGCTGTAGTGAAATCACTGAACCTTCGCGTGAGTTGTGCAAGTTTCGGAGAAACATAAAGATTACTATGGTTTATTTTGGATTTAACATCTTGGCCACGGTCTCTTATTGATTCCAGGAATTGTTGTTGTCTGTGAAAGTCATCTTGAATATCCTAAAAATACATTAAAAGACAACACATAATTTCCCAACGCAACCAGGTGATAAATCAGACATAGTTTGACGCTACTCTGGCTTTAAAAAGTTTTTTGAACGTAACTTTAAAAGTTACTGTCCATGACCCAACGTTTCGACACTCCAATCTAGTGTCTTCATCAGGGGTGATCGTTGTAAAGTTAGGATCCCTATTTATACCCTCATAGAACCGATGATGACGTTATCTATTAATAAAATGCAAATAAGCTTCTGGTAATAAACCACCGTCATCGCGATTCAATGGGGCGTGGGCGCTATTGATATGCCAAGCCTCCAGACAACGTCTCTGATGGTACCTAAAAACAGGCTCTTGTGACGAACGGACGAACGAACGATATGGGCTCATCTGTATTTATACCTGACATTCTTTTAGCTGTGCCAGTTCAGAAGCTAAAGATAGCGTTCCATTTTCTTCATTCTGTTCAATAATAACAGTTTGATAGTCAAGCCATGATAGCATTTCTTCACAATCATTTTCAAAGTCCTCCCATATCGAGATCATCTCATTAACAAACATCGTACGCTCCTCTAGTTGTTCTGCAACGTGTCCATATCGTTCGTTTAATTCTCTCATGTCTTGCTCTAGCTCATAGATAATGTTCTCCTCACACACGGTCGTCAACTCAATCAAAATACAGTTTAGATTGTAAACGTTTGATCGTAAGTCATTCAACTCAGCCTCCAGGTTCTAAAAGAAAAAAATTGGGACTGGATGTCAAAAACTCGATTTACGACTATTCTTTATTGAAAGTGTCTATCTCACGTTTGGGGATTTTACGTATTCGTAATATTTAGGTCTTCCTGAGCAAAATCATAATATATCTTGTCAGCCGAAAATATCATCTTCATTGAGTTTTTGCTTTTAAAGTTATCTTTTATAAAGTTATCTCGTCCTTGCTCTTGTCATAACCTTTAGATATTTATCTGATACTTACAGTGTTAAATATTGGTTCATATTGTATGGGATCATTACAATATTCTAAGGAAGTTAAAGTTTGTGTTACTGTTTATAAACATGAAAATATGTATATCTAAAATATTATTTAACAAGAGGTTTTACCTGACACTGTATTTGAACAAGCAATCTCTATGTTTTATATTGTATCACTATTAGTAAAGTTAGGTAGTTGCAGCTTGATGCTTGTAAAGTTGTAAAGGTTTTGCTTTGCAAGCTGTGTTATGTTCTCAATACTCAGGAAAACTCTGAGCACCAGACAGAACTCGAACCCGTAACCTTCTGAATGCTAGACAGACGCTCTAACCATTGAGCCACTAGAACTCAGATGGCAGAGCATAGTTAAATACGGTATTTGTATCATTATTATTATAACTATTGGAATTCATTACCACAGGAAATTAGAAGCTTTGAAATGTTAAGTAGTTTTAAGTCTGCAGTTAAGACTTTTCTTTTTTAAAATTAATAGTTAATATTGTTCATAGTGTTAATATATGTAGTAGGCTTTATCTTATAATGAAACTGTAATTATTTTTAAAAGTAACTTTAAGAATATATATATTGTTGTAAGAGCATTGAGACTATTGTATAATGCTCCTAATACGTCTTTATTATTATTATTATTATTAAACACTGATTTATATATATATTTTTTGTTTTAATATTTGCTACCCGATATAAGCAACAAAATTACCGCCAACCTTTTACCGCCAAAATTACCAAACCCATTTCTCTTCGGTACCAACCCCCAGACATAAATATTGAACGCTCCATTACCAGAAGTAATCAAAGATTATATAAGCATTCAAGTGTATTAAAGAGGTGAATGGGGATATGGATGTCAACAGAAAAGGTCCATGGTCACAAGGAAGTACATCAATGATCCCCACTTACCCCAAGCTTTGTCTTTTGTGATCTTAGGTTCTCCACGTCGCCATCAAATGAAGAAAACGACTGTAATATTAGCTCTGCTTCGTCTAGGAATGTTGTAATGGAACCAATCGTGTCTCGACAAGACTTGTGCTTCGTGTTTAGGTCACACAACCATTCTTCACAGTCGTTCACTTTCGTGTTGATATCCATCCAGCGTTCCTCGATATCCCCTAAGATCTCCTCGATCTCGTTCGAATCAAAATGTCCCTCGGCAATTAATACTCGTGCGGATTCAACAAATGCTGATACAGAAATTCGCTGAGTTAACAAGAAGCCTTTCATCGCCTGAGGATCAAATAAAATTGTAAAAGTCGATATAAAAAAAAGTCGAGTAGAGTAGAGTAGAGTAGAGTAGAGTAGAGTAGAGTAGAGTAGAGTAGAGTAGAGTAGAGTAGAGTAGAGCAGAGTAGAGCAGAGCAGAGTAGAGCAGAGCAGAGTAGAGTAGAGTAGAGTAGAGTAGAGTAGAGTAGAGTAGATTGAGTAGATTGAGTAGAGATTGAGTAGAGTAGAGTAGAGTAGAGTAGAGTAGAGTAGAGTAGAGTAGAGTAGAGTAGAGTAGGGTAGAGTAGGGTAGGGTAGGGTAGGGTAGGCTAGAGTAGCGTAGAGTAGAGTAGAGTAGAGTAGAGTAGAGTAGAGTAGAGTAGAGTAGAGTAGAGTAGAGTAGTAGAGTAGCGTAGAGATTGAGTAGAGTAGAGTAGAGTAGAGTAGAGTAGAGTAGAGTAGAGTAGAGTAGAGTAGAGTAGAGTAGAGATTGAGTAGAGATTGAGTAGAGTAGAGTAGAGTAGAGTAGAGTAGAGTAGCGTAGAGTAGAGTAGAGTAGAGTAGAGTAGAGTAGAGAGTAGCGTGGAGAGTAGCGTAGAGAGTAGCGTAGAGTAGAGTAGAGTAGAGTAGAGTAGAGTAGAGTAGAGTAGAGTACCTTAACATCCTCTAAGGCAATTGTTCTATCTTTCTCCGTAGAAATATGCTGATATTTCGACATAGCAGATTCCCTAGTGGCAAACCATGAATCCGTATCAACTAAATGTGTTAGTTGTCGTTGAAACTCTATCCATCTACTTAGCAATGTCTTTAGGAACTCCTCCTTGTCATTCAACGATAACACGACCTTCTTCCAGTCCTCTTCTAGTTTTATAACCAACTGTCTCACTTTTATGCATCCTTTTTCTCCCTTAGCTTTTCTTTTTAGTTCGTCTAGTTTACCTTCTTTTGAACGCAATTCACGTTTGACACCCTGCAATAGAATAACAGAACTCTCTTCAAGAATTGTCGAATGCAATTTTAAAGTTATAGATACATTAGGCCTCTTAACGTTTCGAGCGAAGGCCCTTTGCCAGGGAGTGAAAGATCTAATAGACACTTGCCCATGGTCGAAAAATGTATCTGTGTGGTTAGTACGATTCAAAATCCATCTCCCTAAACTTTTTCAAAATCGCTGTACAATACAGGTAAATTACTATATTTTAGAGAATCTTTCCCTTCACACAATATCAACAACATAAGATGTGTGAAGTTGTTCGTCCAGGTTGTTGTTCGACGTTTCGACGGCCTCAGTGGCGGTCATCTTCAGAGTCAAGTAAAGCGTGTTTGTCAGGGTTTGCCTACGTCTGGTTCATTACGTCATCGTTTGTTTGTGTCATAATTAGTGCGAGTGGGTGTTGCGTCATGCGTTAGCCAATATTGTTCGTCATCGGTTGTTTGTGTCATAACCAATGTGGGTGGGTGTTGCGTCGTGCGATAAGCGTGGGTTGGTATTGTTTGTCGGTGGGTCTATTGTTCGTTGGTGCGTGCGAAGAAGTCTTTTGTATGGTGTCGGTAATTGTTGTGATCTGTTAAGTGGTTTATGTTCCAACTTTCTAATGTAAGTCGCTGTTTGTAGTTTGTGTTAAAGGCCATTCACTTCAGCCGAGTCCCAGTCAATATCGTGTTTTGTTTGTACGGGTGTTCAGGTATGTGATTATCCCCGTTTCTAGTAACTCGTTTGTGTTCAGCAAGTCTGATTTTTAGGTTTCTGCCGGTTTCACCGGATCGCGATTTCCCCGCAGTCTACCCACGTTCGTAGCGCTTACTAACCTGACATTTAATAACCAATACTTTTACTTCGTCCAAAGACGAGCTACCAACTCCGGGGACTGGCACACAACTAAGTTCCCTTGCAATCAAAAGACATTTTGTCAACTCTTCAACACTGTCAGTCATATCAACATTCTCCAACTCCGACTCGACCAAAACTAAGTCATCGAAACGATCGGAAAGTAGGGTTTGTAACTCCTCCCAGTGAAGATTAAGCCGTGTCTGTTTTTCCTGCAGCCTTTCAATGTCTCCTTGGATATTCTCCACGAGAGAATGGAAAGCTCTGTCCACTGCATCTTTGACATTCTGATGGTCATCAATTTCTTCGTGATATTGCTGAAACAGAGACAGGAGAAATGTGACTTTACTTTAGACATAGTTTGACGCAAGCTCTGGCTTTAAAAGGTTTTATGAACGTAACTTTAAAAGTTACTGTCCATTTCGACACTCCAAGCCAGAGTAGCGTCAAACTATGTCTGATTTATCACCTAGTTGCGTTGGGAAATTATTTGGTGACTTTACTTATTAATGACAATACAATACAATACAATACAATACAATACAATACAATACAATACAATACAATACAATTAACGTGATCAAATAATACACTTAGATACACTTAGCTAATTTACAGGTATTGCAACGAAAATTCTAATATAAATAGAATACAACATAGATTATAAATAAAATAGAAAGAATACATAAATATAGTAAGAAACTATAATACTTTTAAAATATCCTCAAAGTCGATGTCATTTATACAATTTTTAAATACATTATAGTTCTCTGCCGATCTGGCTGAATCTGGGAGCTAGCGTTCCATAACTTGGCAGCTTGATACAGCCAAGACTTTAGCTCATACGTGGTGGTATTCACCTTAGGAAGTTTAAGAATATCTTTTCCTCTCAGTGAATATGCACTTTGTCTTGGATCTACTAGATCTTTTAAACTATGTGGAGAATTGGTGATATTTAATAATTTATATACATTACAAACTATTTTTTTACTCTTTGATGCCTCAACGGAATACTTCCTAATTAAATGGAATGACCCACTTCCAAATACCTGAATGCTGTCCAGTTGATCCTTTACAACTTTCAATTCTCCCTCGCAAGGTTTTAGCTCGCGAAGACTAGTCAATACTTGTGTCAACCATTCGTAAATCTCTTCCTGTTTCCTATCGTATTCGTTCCATAATCTCATCACATTCTCCAACCTGCTACGTTCCTTACTAAGATCACTTTGAATATTCGTCCAGTCTTCTTTCAACAGTTCCATTTTGACATTCACCCCTCCGGCGTCCGTTCTTGTCCAAACGCCCTCCCCCTGCCGAAGGACGTTGTCCATCGCCGAACCCTTTTCCGAAAGCTTTTTCTCCAATTCCCGGACCTTCAATAATTTTCCTAAAACAAACTCAATACTGTCTTCATCTTTCTCTTTCAGAGAGGCAATGAGATTTGATCTGGTCCTCAGTAGCCATTCACTCATATCGCAACAGCGACTTTCGAATAATTCCCATTGACAACGAACATCTTTTAGCTCCGTGACACGAGCATCAGATCTAGTTTGGAGTTCTTTGGCACGGGTTAAAGACTGCATGTAGTGTTTGTTGCATTCATGTAGTTCTGTTTCGTGGTTATTTGCCGAAGGCAAAAGACAGCTGTGGGTGCATTCCATTTCTGCAATCTTGTTTTGCATGTTTCTTGTTACAAGCTGTGAATAATGTAAAATAATTAATTCATCAATAATCCAACCAAGCAACCAACCAATCAACAGAGAGATAGATCAACGAACAGACAGACAGACACAAACAGACAGACAGACAGACACACACACACAGACGACAGACAGACAGACAGACACAGACAGACACACAGACAGACAGACAGACAGACAGACAGACAGACAGACAGACAGACAGACAGACAGAAACAGACAAACATACACAAACAAACAAACAAACAAACAGAGATAGATAGATAGACAGACAGACACAAACAGACAGACAGACACAAACAGACAGACAGACACAGACAGACAGACAGACAGACAGACAGGCACAGACAGACAGACATAGACAGACAGACATAGACAGACAGACAGACAGACAGACAGACAGACAGACAGACAGACAGACAGACAGACAGACAGACAGACAGACAACTAGCCAGCTTTCTAACCAACCAGTCTGCCTCGTGGCTCGTCAAGTCCTCATCACACCACAAAAGATAACATACCTGGATCTCTTTCAATTTAAGATTCATTTCGTTCAAGGTCTGTGGTATGGCAATACCAATAAAAGCATCAAGGTTCCCCTCTGTTGTTTCTAACCACTTGTCGAATCTCTCCAGTTCTAGCGCCATTTGGCTCATCAAATTAACATGCTCTGGCCAGGTCTTTGGCCTTGAACGAGGTGACCTAACTTCCTCAGCTACTTCCTCCATTACAATATCTCTCTCTTCTTCGCAAACCTCTTCAAAAGCTCCAGTCTCGCGGAGTTCAATTTCTTTAGATTCAAGTTCAGTTTTCGCTGTGTTCAAACGACAAGATAACTCAGCTATAACAGCGGACGATGAACTTGAATTTTGCGATGAAGCTATTAAAGCGTTCAGTAATTTGGTCAAGATATCTGCTTCTGATGATAGAACCTAAAATAGAGATTATAATGTGAAGTTTCAGAGTTGTTGTTACTTTTCAAAATATAAAATGCTTTTGTCCTAATACATGGTCTGTACAGGTATGACATGACATGATTATGGTATAGTGTGGTGTAGGTGCAGCTGTTGTGGTCTAGTGGTTACTACCACACATGTCCTACATGTGTCTATGAGTTGGGAGACACAGGTTCAAATCCTGGGTCGGACCTCCACTCAGGGTCTTAAAAATAATCGAGGAGAAAGTGCTGCTTTGTAATAATATCAGCAAATGGTAAGACTTTCAGGTCTTCTCGGATAACGACCTTAAATCGTAGTCCCTCGGAACCCCTATCAATTGGGCTTCTAGCATGTTGGGGTATTCCGTTCACCTAACCTGATAAATAGATACCTAAATCAAGTGATAGATACCTGATAGTTAACCAGTTCGATTGCAACATCGTCACTTTTGTCCACGGGCGTCATTTCTTCGACATTTTTCACCAACTCCTTGACATCATTGTCGCAGTTTCTCCACGCCAATGCGAAGTTCTCCTGCGACTTGTCGACGTCAAAATCGTTTGCCAACAATGAGCGAAGTGTATTTTGTAAATCTCTAATTTTCCTTCCTGCTTTCACCATTACATTACGCCATAAGTCACGCAACTCTTGCACGTGTTCTTCGTCGTCGTCCTCTTCTTTTCCTCTCACACTTTCCGAGAATTCCCGACACCTGCGCACGAGGTCATCAAGCTTCGGTTTCTGTTGTCGTATATCACGACACAAGTTCTAGGAAACGCAAACGAGAAGACATAATTGGTGATGTGAGAGGAAAAAACACTACAATGAGAGAAACACAGGGACTGCTCACGTTAAACAAAAACGTGAAATAACCCTCATGACGAGAAAAATCAAAACGAGTGACCGACAAGGTTCCAACAAGTACCCGACAGGTTCCGACAAATGTCCGACAAGTGTCCGACAGGGTTCCGACAAGTGTCCGACAGGGTTCCGACAAGTGTCTGACAGGTTCACGACAAGTGTCCGAAAGTGTCACGACAAGTGTCCGACAGGGTTCCTACAAGTATCCGCCGAAAAGTGTCCGACAGGTTCACGACAAGTGTCCGAAAGTGTCACGACAAGTGTCCGACAGGGTTCCGACAAGTATCCGACAGGTTCCTACAAGTGTCCGACAGGTTCACGACAAGTGTCCGAAAGTGTCACGACAAGTGTCCGAAAGTGTCACGACAAGTATCCGACAGGTTTCCTACAAGTATCCGACAGGTTCCGACAAGTGTCTGACAAATGTCCGACAGGGTTCCGACAAGTGTTTGACAGGTTCACGACAAGTGTCTGAAAGGGTCACTACAAGTGTCCGACAGGGTTCCTACAAGTGTCCGACAAGTGTCTGACACAAGTGTCCGACAGGTTCCGACAAGTGTTCGACAAATGTCCGACAAGCGTCTGACAGTTCACGACATGTGTCCGAAAGAGTCACGACAAGTGTCCGACAGGGTTCCTACTACAGTACCTGAAGTTCCTTCAAACGGTCTCTGAGTTGGCTCAACTCGCAATGCGTCGTGGGAATATTGCTAATGACTTCTTCTGTCGTCGTCAACCATTCAAAGAGATCATGAAAAGAAGCCTGGTAATCAAGGTAGTCGTCTTCAAGATGTTGCATTTCTTCACTCTCATCATCATCACCAGAGAACAGTCCTAGTCTACTCAACAACCTTTTAATATCTTCGTTCTCGGTGTTAAAATACAACGAGCTCAGTAAAGCTGTGTTGCTGCGCAGCGCATTCAGTGAGCTATCTTCGCCGGTCACCATCTCGTTGTCGGTCTTTTCTTGAACCAGTTCTTCTAAATCCTTCTGGCGCGCGGATGCCTGGTCCTGAAGGTTGTCCCATTGTTTGTTTAACGCTTTCAGTCGTTCTTCCAAGATTTCCCGAAGCCCAGAGCGCGCCTTGCGCATGAAATACTGCCCATGTCTGTTGATCACATTCATCTTGCTTTGAATATTTTTCATCTCGACGCACAATGCCTGGAAAGAAACAATGAGATAGTGTCGATGAACTCATCTTACCTTTACCTTACCTTACCTTACCTTACCTTACCTTACCTTACCTTACCTTACCTTACCTTACCTCACTTCCATCTCATCTCATCTCATCTTATCTCATCTTATCTTATCTCATCTTATCTAAGGTGGGAAACTTCTGAGATTTTTAGGAACGAAATACTGACATTTCGAGCATAGTTTGTGATGAAGGGCTCCGCTCGAAATGTCAGTATTTCGTCACTAAAAATCTTGGAAGTTTACCACCTTTTCACTTTGCTATATATATACAAAACACTGTCTATGCAGCACTCTACTTTTTTACTACTAGGTTAGTCTTGTATTTGATCAAAATAATCGTTGATGCTCCTGGAGCCAGATTACCACAAGAATTTGTCAAAATAAGTGTTTATTTTTCTCTCCGGGAGCCTTTGTGATCGCATTTCGTTCCAGTTTGTAAACACAATCTAAGGGGAAAAACGTAGAGGGACATTCTGTCTTACCCAGGAAGTAGCCTGTGTACAGACGCTCTCGGGCGCAAAAAGGCGGCGCTAAGTAGCGTCTGTACATCAGCGCCAAATTGTGTGTTCTGTAATTTATGCCGATTGTTCGCAAATGCTTATAGCAATTAACGAGTATTCACTAAAAGTTTAAGAACTTATATGAAGAGCAAACTTAGTTCTAATAGACAAATTGAAAAGCTAAAATGGACAAACTGAAAAGCTAAAATGAAACACTGGAAATATCGTATGATTAACAATTCGATTTCCGCATCTCTTCGAATGTTTGGTCATCCTCGAAACAAAATTATGCCGACTGTAAACAGTCAGCCTTTGAAAGTATTAGCAAACTCTTTAATGGTCTCGTTTATAAAGAACATCGTTCAGGCGGCTGACAAACTGTCTTCGTGGTAAATAACAAACATTGAAAACGGAAGTAGTTCTTAACCAATTGAATATCGCGTATTAAATAAATTTTCTAGGCGACCAATACTATGACGTAGGCTGCCTAGGAAGGGACATCGTATCTTATCCAGGGAGGAACATTCTGTCTTAAAGCGACATCCTCTCTTCCCCAGGGAGGGACAGGCGTCTCAGGAGTGTAACAAGCCCTTGTTTCCAAACTTCACTTACCACGTGTTTAAGAAGCGCCGACTTGAGATTATCATCATCACTCTTCTCCGGTTTCATCAACACCTCGATATCAACCAACCGCTGAAACAGAACTTCGGGCTCAGTCATGAACTCGTCGATCGTTTCCATAGGAGGAGGATGAATGCAGGTAGCAAGGGAGTACTCAATGTCTCCTTCATCCAGCATTTCTCTCGCTCCATCTTGTTCTTCAGGTTCATCAACGGTAACCTTCTGGACAACCAACTGTCTTAAAATCAACTCTTCATCTACATCGTGATCCCGAGAAACAGCGCCAGACATATTCCGCTGTTCATGTAACTCGCTGTCCATTTGATCACTGGCCTTTACAACAGTGCATAAAACGGAGTTCTTGGAACCGAGGGTGTTAATATCCGATGGCTTGAATGCCGGGGCATCACTGAACTTTACGACAGCACTGAGAACGGAGGTCTTTTCACCGGGGGTGTTAATATCCGCGGGCTCGAATTCCGGGTGATCCGATGTTAACGGAAGGTTTGCCGTTTCTTCTACGCCAGAAGGACGATGACGGAATATTTCTGTTGTTTTTCTTTCCAATACCTCGGTCGGAGGTTCAACCTGGTCAATCGGTTCAATATCTTCGGAGCTTTCTTTGGAGTTCGTGGCGATGGCACCTTCTGGCGGATGTGAAAGAATGGGATGAAAAACGACGTCTCGGTCGAGTTCATCTCCTTGCGCTACCACCTCCATGTGAGCGATGTGATGTTCTGGAGACACGGTAGGGGACTTGGTTATGCCATCGGTGTACTCACTGGCTAGCGTATTCATCAATGAGTCCCCCATACCACTATCAGAGCCACACTGTGATCCATCACTGCCCTCCTTTAACCCTCCATGCTCCTCATTCTCGTCGCCTTCATCACGCACGCTCACGCTATTCGTGTTATCCTCCACGGCACAGCTCACGATGCTCTTGTCCAATAAGATTGCTTCGTTTGGCATCTCCCGCTCCAGTCTTCCATTATCACTATTATCACGCGGTTGTCCATCTAGTCGCTCTTTGTTGATTTTTCGTCGCAATCGCTGCAGAGAGCTCCGGAGTTCTGTCAATGTGTACTCAATCTTTTTCTTCTCGGCATCTTCGACGGTTTCATCAATCTCTTTAGCAAGACCCTCGAGGACTGTGAACTTCTCTTCTAACGAACCAAAGTGAAGCAATATCTATAACGTGAACAATTCTACATTATTGTTAAACAATCAAAGAGTGCAAAATCATTTGTTGTGAGAACTAAGAAATGGTTCGTAGCGTGGGTTAGTTGTAATTGTGTTAATATTTTGGGTTATAAGGTGGCTCGACAGTCTAAATAATGAGAAATTGTATTTTTCCGCATAAAAATGTTTGTAATGCAGATCTGAGCTTCATCGTGGTTCATTGAATAGCTCTGTGGTGGTCTTGTTTACTGAAAAGTTTTATACCCTCAAAGTTTACCTGAGTGGAGAAATCGTGTTTCCAATAAATCCAGAAAACTAATTTGCATAAAATTTGCCGCTTATCATAAACACAATTTCTCTAGATATACAAATGCTACAAGTGTGAAACGTTTCAATAATCAAGACCACCGCTAGAGCTATACAATGAACCAAAATAAAGCTCAGATCTGCATTACAAAACTTTGTATGGGGAAAAATGCAATTTCTCATGATTTAGACTATCGAGCAACCTTAAGGTTATGTAATAGGAACACATTTCTGCAACATGTTTCGTAACATTGTTGCGTTGTAAGTTGCAGGGTGAAGTTGCAAGTACTACTACTGCCTTGAGCGCAAATTTCCATTTTGTTCAAATCTTGCGAAAAGTCCTGCAGCACGAGTAACAAGAATCTCGTAAAATGATAGAGTAACACCTTTTACAACTTTTCCGTATTTTACTTCGTTTTTGAAATATTTCAGTTTATTTGATTTGTAAATGAGATAGTCTCTAGAGAATTTTCACTCATTAAAAAATGTCTTATATCTCAGTGATTGCTAAGTTTACAACGTTCATTTTTCGACACATTGAAGTTCGCTTATTTCTCCTAACCTATACAACACGGAGATTAGTTGCGAGACAAGTTGCACGTCAGATAATCGCTACGATCGCTAAAAAATAAACTCGGCGAACGCAGCGATCATAAGTCTGGTTTCCACTTTCCATATCATCGCCCGATCGCTGAAAGCCTGAAATCGCAATTCGCAACAATCACCGTTTCCATCGCCACAATCGCCGAGATGAAACATTTTCTATCTCAGCGATCGTTGCGTCAGTGGCTTCCATGATCGCTACGATCGCCGAGGTTACTTTGAGAGATCGTAGCAATTTAATTTAATTTATATAGCGCTAAAACTATATAAATAATCTAACGCTCTTAAACTTACAGTATATAACAAATAAACAAATAAATTGTCCGCACAAGTAGAATATGGAACAGTTTAACACCTGATGAAAGAGACCTGTCTCTAAGTGCTGCTACGTTTAAACGTAGTCTTACGAGAAAGTATAACGGGCTACTCAGAGATGTCTACGACCCGGAAAATGCTGTAACTTTCAAATCAAACTGTGTGAAATGTCATGTCAATAGAAATCTTTCACACGTTCTCCAAAAACCGTGTTGTTTTTAACCTTTAACTTAAATGTGACCAGTGATGTAACTTAGAAGTGTGTTAGGGCTCATCGTAATTGGCTCCCGTGGATATTATCCTACGGAGCTGTGATGATCACCCAGCCATGTCTTAGTGTACTTATCGTCAATATTGTAAATCCGTACTGTTTGTAATGGCAAAGTATTTTAAATAAAAAAAATAATAAATAAAACTATTTCGGCCTAAGTCTAAGAACATTAAAAAGTAAACGACTTATTCACAAATAAAATTGACGACCAAATTTAGAGTCATTAAACATTAAAAGCTTGTCTAAAGAGAAGCGTTTCTTAAAAGTCTCGATGTTGGACAGACACCTCGCATCTAATGGAAGTTGATTCCATAGTGTGGGGCCAGCTTTAGCAAACGCTCTATCTCCAAATGTTTTGAAGTTAGTATACGTGGACTAAGCAACTTTCCTTGCTCATTAGACCTGAGATGATATCGTCGCGACGATTTCTTAACCATTAAGAAATCGCAAATATAGCTACAATCAATTTCAAATGTCGTTGGGACACCTGAGATTTTCTAATATATACTTCATAAACCCTGTGAGCGAATAGTCCACCTATAGCATATTACATTGATTATTACTATATATAAAAGCGCAAGAAGAGAGTGTACTTCATCTACATCATCTATTTGACAATGGGGCTACTTTCCCTCCCTCCCCCTCCCTTTACAATGTTGTCTAGTGAAACAAGTTATCATTTCGACGAAATTTGCAGTAGATATGACATACAACGTTGAGCAGGGGCCCGGGGGAATCAGAAAAAGGGGAAATGAGTCATAAACCTTGTGAGTATCCCAACACTTTTGAAAATGATTGTAGGAGCTTCGTCGTACGTTAAGTGCCTTGAACACCAGGCGAACAATTTTGAACGTAACGCGATATCGTACTGGAAACCAGTGAAGCTTTAACTAAGATGAAGCACACCATATTATAAGGAGACCAGGCTGGCTTAAACGGAACATTGTTGCCAGGCAAGTTGCAGGGTGTCAAAAACTGTGAATTAAGTATTTTAAAAGGAGCACGCATATTTTAGCGAATATTAATTAATATTATTAGCCATTAGTAACTAGAGTGTCAACAAAATCAATAGTAATTTGCGGAAAACTACAGTACAACGGAGGGAACATTCTCTCTACAAGGCGGAGCCGTTCAACAGAGTAAGACTTACTCTGATGAAGGGCTCCGCTCGAAACGTCAGTATTTCGCCACTAAAAATCTTGACAGTTTACCACCTTTTCACTTTGCTATATATCCAAAACACTGTCTACGCAGCACTCTACTTTTTTAACCTTTAGTTCACTTGATCTTATATCGAAACGCCGAGAGACGAGTTTCAACTTTTCATCGTTCCTCTGCCGATGCCATTTCAAGTCAAAACAACACTCCATCGGCTAACGTATTCGTGCATGAAATCTAAAGCACGTGTTTATCATTGCATATCTCGCATCAGTCAATGAATGTGATGTGTTAGTGTGACAGTATCTTGAATGAGTGAGCGAGTCAAGAGAAGAATCATGACATCTGATACCTCTCAAAACAATTTACGAAATTCACGGCAATTACGCAACGAGACTAACAACCGATTAACAAAACCGTGTTTACGGAGGATTCCATTCACAATAACACGCAAAGCTTCTCCGGATCAAACGATCTGTTTGAATACATAACACCTTAATCCCAGACTTCAACGCTGTCGTTATACGCTGTTACACACGTTGGGATTTCAGTACACACATAATGACACAACCAACCAACGACCCGCAGACCCTTAATGTATCCGCTTATATTATTTGCCGCAGATACGTCAGAAATACACTAGCTTCCCCGCCTTTATCGCATTACTCTTACAGTTCTTACCTTCGAATCGTGAGTACTTCCATGCGTAATTCGTTCGCCGTGTAACTCAGCTAAAATGATAGTATTTACGGCATCGAATTTCCGTTTGTAGTCCTTCGCCGCGACCTGGAACCTCTCGAAGGCATTCGGCTGTTCTCTTTCTTCGTGGTTTAGTTGCACAAGATGTTGTAGCCTAAGGAATCGTTCTCTAACGTCTTGCACCTTCGTCGATAGTTCGTCTGCTCCTGTGTCGTGTGATGATAATAACGTTGTGCCTTCGTTTACCAGCTGTTCAACATCGTCGGAGACAAGCGCGAACTCCTCGCTAAATGCCTGGAAGTAAAAAGTATGATAGTAGTTCTCTTGGTGGTCAGCCATTTAAGAAGCATCGACAAAAACGGAGACGCTCGCCATTCTTTAAGTAAACAGCGTTGACACCAGAACGGGGGCGAGAACGATAAAAGAATAATACTCAGAGTATTAAACGCCAAACAAAGCGTCGTTCGTCAACCAAACATATCGCAGCTTCGCCTTCTCCTCGCTGGCCAGTAAATATAAATCCCCGAGTTTTAGTTCAGCGATGCTAATTCATTCTAGCTTATCTTAACATCTCCCCAAAGTCGACGTAAACCCTAAATGAATGGCAGAATTATAAAGCGTATCTCCTATCGATGTCAACCGAATCATGTCTTGACATCAGCGAATTTGAAATATGTAAATCACGAACGCAATCCAGTGGAGAATGAAGCGTGCGTGTTGTCATAGAAACAGCAATTCAAGGCGGCTAAGTGTACAACGTTTTGCCGGAGAACTATGTCAAGGAATATTCAAATACTTTTCACTTGGTAAAACTAGTTCGAACTATCTTAAAAGTTAACGTCTGTATAAGGCGCTTCGTGACTGTATTGTCAGTATTTAATTATTGACATTAAAACTGCGCTACCGCTTTTAACAGCGTTACAGATGTTGAAATATTGACAAGTGAGATCATTTGTCGTCAAATTTCTTTTTGGCAACTCTTTTATCACTAAGTGGTGGGGGGCGTATTTAACATACGACCTTCCGAAGGCGAAAGAGATTTTTAAGAAAATATTCACATATTATATCCGATTTTTATTAAGAAAAGCCACCTGCAAAATGTTCATTTGCATCACTAAGTTATTGCTTAAAATACCTGCAGCTGAGAGACGCGCCCGATGTATACCACCCTCATACTCAGGCACTACGGGGCCCGATGTTTATACACGCTCGGGACTGGTAGGTGGTATAACTTTATTTCAACACGCTCGTCAACATTAGCTGATTTCCACGAGGGGCGTCACACTATTTTATACATGCATACAATAAGATTATATGTACAAGTAATATGGTCATATGAATAAAATATAAGTCATTAAAATAATGAAAGAAATAAAAACTTATGCGGGGATTTTAATATTTCACGAGTGTTAAAAACCCGGCTCAAAAATACCGTTCAGTTGTTAACGCGGTTGGCGTCCGTCTTGCGTCCTTCTTCCGTC
This sequence comes from Chrysogorgia sp. JL179-B06, assembly GCA_035772405.1. Taxonomy (NCBI): domain Eukaryota; kingdom Metazoa; phylum Cnidaria; class Anthozoa; order Scleralcyonacea; family Chrysogorgiidae; genus Chrysogorgia; species Chrysogorgia sp. JL179-B06. The sequence goes on from JAYKKM010000422.1 coordinate 1,106,909, forward strand.
TGTCTTGCGTGCGTCTACCGTCTCGTCTGCGACGCAGAGCTCGCACCGTGACCGCGTTAGGTGATTCGATTTCATTGCGACACAATTTGCTGTATGTATTGAAAATGTCAGTGTTGAAACCCGGCTACACCATCCCCGCTTTTTCATGTCAGTTCATGTTAAAATCCCGGCTACCAAAAGATCGACGTTTGTTAAAACCTTCTATTTCCCCAGCAAGATTCCGTTAAAACCCCGCATAGTGCCGGGGTCCGGGATTTCAATTGACTAGTGCATTATTTTAGGCTAAATTTAAGAGCTTGCGCAAGTTGCAACATAAACGGCACTAACCTTCCGAGCATCTTGGCCTTCTTTTGTCATCTCCTGGCTGTGAAAGTTCTCTTCCAATTCATCCAGTTTTTCCACAGCGTTTTCAAGTCTAGTTCCCAGGTTGTTCTTGTCTGTGCTTGGCTCGTCTTCGCCTTCTCGAAGTTCGGTAATCTTACGAAAGACGTTTGTCTTTAACACCTTAACTTCACCTTCTAAAACTTCATTATCTTGTTCGGAAAGATGATAGGATAACTCTTTGACTTTTATCAATAAACTGTCGGCTTTGGTGAGAAGAGTTTGGAAGCGAAGATGTTTGATCTGAATGAAATAAAATGTGTAAGAAATCATGTGATTTCAAATGTAGAACTTCACATGAACCAAACTCAATGACAATGCAAAGGAGATGAAAGTGGTTCTCCAATAGAAGATACTGGTCTCACAATTTTTAAAATAATATCAAATATATCATATGAATTAGTAATCGTTGAAATAATGGTTCCATCTTAAAGTTCCTGTGTAATGAAAAATTCAGTTGTAAAATAACTCTTTTGTTTGAAAGAACTCTTGAAACTATAAAGACTAATCATTTACAACTTTTTCATATCTCACTTCACTCTTGAGATATTAAGATTTGATTAATATGTAAATGATCATACTTATGACATCACAATGCATAATGACTTATTGAAAACGCTTATATATCCTTGAGATTATGTAATGAAATAATTTGAAATGCAGCTGTGTGTGCGTGGATGTATCCAATGATATCAAATATGCAAATCATCAAACGATTCCATGTGATAATGGTAAAGATAAAGATATTGAATTTTTCAATAAGTCATTATGCATTGTGATGTCATAAGTATGATCATTTACACAAATTATTATATAATTAATAATATAATTATTATATAAGTTATTAAACAAATCTCTTCACTCTTGAGTGAAGTGAGATATGAAAAGTTGTAAATGATTATTCTTTATAGTTTCAAGAGTTCTTTCAAACAAAAGAGATATTTTACAACTGAATTATTCATTGCATAGACACTTTAAACACAATACTTTTCACTTACAATTTTTAGAATTTTGCCATAATCATTACATACCTCAGTCTCCTCAATTTCCTCACAAGAATCCGCCGAAATCCTTTCTTGTAATTCTTCAATGGAACGATGAATGTATCGCAAGGTTGACAGAAATCCTGCAATCTTTTCTTCCCGTTCCTCCAGCACAATCGCATGCTCCTCAACATGAATACAAACCTCGGTGATTCTTTCAAAGTATTCGTCACTCTCAGTTTTCGCCTGGGTTAGGTTTCCAAAGACACGCTTTAATGCAGAGGACATCTTGCCTAGCTGCAGCATCCCTTGCTTCATCTTGATGATATCCAGGTGAAATAACACAGGTTCTAAACAAGCTCTCTTTGCGCTTTCTAAAATGGCAGCACCTTCCGCCAAACATTCCTCATTTCGTTGCCTCCTTTCAAAATGCGTGACTTTCTCCTCCATTTTTTCAATCCTTCGCTGCAATTCATCACTATAAGAGCATCTAGACGTCGCTGCAACTGTTTGCAATTTCTTTGTAATTTCTTGAAGACGACAACGTATCGTCTGAATTTCTTCCTCAGATATTTTCCCAACGTCTTCGTGTTCAATATTGTCTTGAAACACGGGTTTCGTTTCTTCAAGGCAGGCTTCAAGATTTCCCACATAAACTTCAAGTTCTTTTAACGACTCATTTCGCTCTCTCGTTTGTACTAGTTTAGTTTCAGCAGTTCCAAGCATGTCCTTGGCAAGTTCTACAACACGATAAATGTCGTTTTCCTCTTCTACAACCACGGGCTTTTTCATTTCAAGGCAGGCTTCAAGATTTCTCACATGAACTTCAAGTCGTTTTAACGATTCGTTACGTTCTCTCGTTTGTAGTAGTTTAGTTTCAGCAGTCCCAAGCATATCCTTGGCAAGTTCTACAACACGACAAATGTCGTTTTCCTCATCTACAACCACAATCGTTTTCCCCTGCCATTCAATCTTTTCTATTACTTCTTTTCCTTCGTCAACCAGCGCGGACAACTCTTGTAAAGCAGCACCGGTGTGCTCAAAGCCATCACCTTCAAGGATGTATTTTGCTTTCTCACACCAACACCTACAATCACTCAGTATTCTCTTACTCTCAGCAACAACAAACTCCTCTTTAAGCTTACTTTCCTTACTCAACACTGCTGCACGGGTTTCTTTCAAGTTCCTTTCCAAAGCTTTTCCCATTGTTTGTAATCTTTCTCTCTCTTGTTTCGGCAGCTCGTAAAGAGGTCTGTCTTTCGAAAAAGACTGGTAGCGAAGGACCTGATTTTCCAAAGCGGCTAGATATCGTTCAGTTTTCTGATACTCTTCCTCAAGATCGACAAAATTGTTTTCTGAGTTTTCTGTAAATTCCTTATTGGTCATGTAAAACCACTGCGTATATTCTTCAAGTTCTTGTTCATAACATCTTCTGAATTCAAGTTGTTCATTTGCTTTAAGTAACACAGCAAGTACACGTCCTTTCTTCGAAATCCAGCGTTTGTTCAACTCCTCTCCGTCTGTGCACTCCAAGGCATTGTAATCGTTTGACAAGGACGCCATATTAGTGAGGAACTGGGTGCTATGGCTTTCTTCTTCATTAAGTATTTTCTCCAGTATAGTGATCTTTGATTCCAAGCTTGCTGTTTCCATTTGAGAGTTGTCTTGTCTTTCTCCTTCTTGTCCTTCTGCTTCTATTCTTTCACCTCCGTTCATTATTTCTTTCTCTTCTTTTCCTTCTCCGTCACCTCCTTCCATTCCTTCTTCTTCTTCTATTTCTTCTCCTCCTTCCATTTCTCCTTTTTTTTCTTTTCCTTCCACTTCTCCACCTCCTAATTCTTCTTCTCCTTTTCCTCCTTCACCTCCGTCCATTCTTTCTTTCTCTCCTTTTCCTTCTCTGTCGCGTCCTTCCATTTCTCCTCCTTCTCCCCCTCCTTCCATTCCTCCTTCATCTTTTTCATTTCCTTCCTGTTCTCCACCTCCTTCAATCCATCCTTCTCCTTCTTCTGCTCCTTCACCTCCGTCCATTCTTTCTTTTTCTTCTTTTCTTTCTTCTTTTCCTTCTCCGTAACCTTCCATTCCTCCTTCTTCTCCTTCTCCTCCTCCTTCCACTTCTTCTTTTTCTTTTCCTTCCTCTTCTCCACCTCCTTTAATCCCTCCTTCTTCTCCTCCTTCTCCTACCCCTTCTACCTCACACAACACACGATCACAGACCTCAATCGCCTTCTCAAGTTTTCCCTTGGCCTCAAAATACATTTCAATACTTCTCACACGACGTTTCAAAAGCTCCCGAACGTTTTCAAATTCCAAGAATTGCTCACTCACTAGTTCATTCAACAACGCCGCCTTCTCCCTTCCTTTCTCGGAAAACCCAGCCTCCAAGATAACCAACCTCATGTTTCTCAGATTCTCTTGGACATTTTCAAGTTTATTCGTAGATTCCAGTTCAATTTCTAGTAAATCTCGAGGAGAAACATCAGCTTGATTACCAGTGTTTCGTATCAGAGCAAGTTCCTTGCAAACGACTGCAAGTCTTTCATAGATTTCTTCCAGCTTTTCAAACCCAGTCGCTCTGGCAACATCCTCATCGAGTACCCTGTTAGAGTTCAGCGAATTAGAACCTGTTGTGGGGAGTTCGATTTCTGGAAGTATCAAATTATCGTTCGAATTTTTTTCTTGTTTATAAATCCTTGAGAGTCCTAAGTGTGCGTGTGTTGATTGAGCTTGATCATGGAGTTCTTTCTCAGCTGTAGGTCTCAATTCATAGTCACCACTTTCTTCGCTTTCTTCTATTTCTTGCTTAATACTTTTATACACCTGTTTCCGTTCAGTTCTTTCTTTCACTTTACCAACTTTAGCTTGGCCCTGACGAGCATTTGAGATTGCAATGTTTTCGTTTATGTCGCTTACAACAGGTTCGTGTTGAATGTTTCCAGCAATTTTCTGATGAGAAAACGATCCATGATTTGGAGTAACGTCTTTAATGATTATCTCAGGAATAATGTCTTCTGGAACTATTTCCTGGGGGATATCTTCTGGACAACTTCCCGTTGGATGTCTTCACTCGTGTTTTCTTCTTTCAATGTCTCCTCTCTTTGATCTAGTACTGCCTGTTTATTTTCGCTATGGCTGACATTAACTTGATCCACTCCAGGCATGGTTTGTTCTTTCTCAATCGATCTAGGAGGGCTCCTTTGCCAAAGGTGGAAACCAGCCTCGCCCAATACAGGCAAAACGTCTTCACTGTGAATCACTACAATCTTGTTCTCTGCTCTCTCCATCAATTCAGCTTGATCCAGTACAGGTAGAATGTCTTCACTTTTCATAACTTGAACTTGAATCACTCCAGGCATGTTGTGTTCTCTCTTCATCACTCTGGCCTCAGACAAAGTATCTTCACTGTGAATCACTTCAAACTTGTTCTCTGCTCTCTTCATCAATTCAGCTTGATCCAATACAGGTAGAATGTCTTTACTTTCCATAACTTCGACTTGACCCAGTTCAGGTAGGTTGTGTTCTCTCTCCATATCTCTAGTCTCACACAAAGTATCTTCACTGTGAATCTCTTCAATCTTGTTCTGTGCTCTCTCCATCAATTCAGCTTGATCCAATACAGGTAGAATGTTTTCACTTTCCATAACGTGAACTTGATTCACTCCAAGCATATTGTGTTCTCTCTCCGTTACTATAGCCTTAGGCAAAGTATCTTCAGTCTTGTTCTCTGCTCTCTCCATCAATTCAGCTTGAACCACTCCAGGTAGGATAACTTCAACTTCAACTTGATTCACTCCAGGTAGGTTGTGTTCTCTCCTCATCACTCTAGCCTCAGATGAAGTATCTTCACTGTCAATCACTTCAATCTTGTTCTCTCCTTTCTCTATTAATTCAGCTTGATCCAATACAGGTAAAATGTCTTTACTTTCCATAACTTTGACTTGATCCACTCCAGGCATGTTGTGTTCTCTCTCCATCACTCTGGCCTCAGGCAAAGTATCTTCACTGTGAACATTCACAATCTTGTTCTCTGCTCTCTCTATCAATTCAGCTTCATCTAATACAGGTAAAATATCTTTACTCTCCATAACGTCAACTTGATTCACTCCAGGTAGCTCGTCTTCTCTCTCCATCACTCTAGCCTTAGGCAAAGTATCTTCACTGTGAATCACTTCAATCTTGTTCTCTGCTCTCTCCATCAATTCAGCTTTATCCAATACAGGTAGGATGTCTTCATTTTCTATAACTTCGACTTGATTCACTCCAGGTAGGTTGTGTTCTCTCTCCATCACTCTAGCCTCAGGCAAAGTATCTTCACTGTGTATCTTCATAATCTTGTTCTCTGCTCTCTCTATCAATTCAGCTCCATCCAATACAGGTAGAATGTCTTCACTTTCTATAACTTGAACTTGAATCACTCCATCCATGTTGTGTTCTCTCTCCAGCACTCTAGCCTCAGACAAAGTATCTTCACTGTAAATCACTTCAATCTCGTTCTCTGCTCTCTCCATCAATTCAGCTTGATCCAATACAGGTAAAGTGTCTTCACTTTCCATAACTTGAACTTGATTGACTCCATCCATGTTTTGTTCTCTCTCCATCACTCTAGCATCAGGCAAAGTATCTTCAACCTTGTTCTCTGCTCTCTCCATCAATTCAGCTTTATCCAATACAGGTAGGATGTCTTCATTTTCTATAACTTCGACTTGATTCACTCCAGGTAGGTTGTGTTCTCTCTCCATCACTCTAGCCTTAGGTGAAGTATCTTCACTGTGAATCACTTCAACTTCGTTCTCTGCTCTCTCCATCAATCCAGCTTCATCCAATACAGGTAGGAGGTCTTTACTTTCCATAACTTGAACTTGATTCACTCCAGGCATGTTGTGTTCTCTCTCCATCACTCTAGCATCAGACAAAGTATCTTTACTGTCAATCACTTCAATATTGTTCTCTACTCTCTTCATCAATTCAGCTTGATCCAATACAGGTACAATGTCTACACTTTCCATAACTTGAACTTGTATCAATCCAGGCATATTGTGTTCTCTCCCCATTACTCTAGCCTTAGGCAAAGTATCTTCACTGTCAATCACTTCAATCTTGTTCTCTGCTCTCTCTATCAATTCAGCTTGATCCAATACAGGTAGAATGTCTTTACTCTCCATAACTTCGACTTGATCCACTCCAGGCATGTTGTGTTCGCTCTCCATCACTCTATCCATGGGCAAAGTATCTTCACTGTGAATCACTTCAATCTCGTTTTCTGCTCTCTCCAATACAGGTAAAGTGTCTTCACTTTCCATAACTTGAACTTGAATCACTCCAGGCATGTTTTCTTCTCTCTCCATCACTCTAGCCTCAGGCAAAGTATCTTCACTGTGAATCTCTTCAATCTTGTTCTCTACTCTCTTCATCAATTCAGCTTGATCCAATACAGGTAAAGTGTCTATACTTTCCATAACTTCGACTTCGTCCACTCTAGGTATGCTCCCCATTCTCTGATTCACTATGCCTTGATCCAAGCTCACTTCAATCTCTATAAAGTCATCTTGACCTAATACAAGATATTTATCAACACTTTGGATAACTTCAGCCTGAGTCAATTCAGGCATGTTGTCGTCTTTCTCTGTCGCATGACTTTGATCCAATACAAACAATCTATCTTCACTCTGGCCTCCTCCTTCCACTAGACTCACCTCAGGCACGCTCTCGACCTTTAATTTACCTTGACTCAATACATTTAATTCCTTTAACTTCTCCTCTCTATCCTGTATCTCTTGATCACTCGACGATATGGAGGATTCTTTTAGGAAACCGTGGAGATTGCTTGCTCTATTTTCCATACAGCGTATGGCCACTCCCCATCTGCGACGCAATGCGTCAATTTCATTTTCCATGCGCTCTGTTTCCCCAAACTGCCCCAAAACACTCAATGACAAACACAATCTTGCAGCGTTTTCCAAGCAGCTGTTTGGATCATACAAAATCTCCATGAGATTTTTCGTTTCACTTTCCCTCATTTTCAGAACATCCTCTGTCTCGTTGCTGCCCGTGAGTTCTTCAACTTTTCCAAGTATCTCTTTACACGTTTCGATGTTATCCTCCAGTTTTTTCTTTGTTTTAACGCACTCTTCCAACATATCGATGCGAGCCATTAAACACTCCTTTGCAGTTGCGAGCTTCTCTTTGACTTCGTCGACTTTATCTTGGTAGATAGCTTGATCTTCCAAAGTCACACATTGCAAGATCGTTTCTGCAAGTGAGACATTCCTCTCGACCATCTTTTCTTTCTCTTGTACTAACAAAAGGCTCGATCTTGCCTGTTCTATCTCGACATCGAAATCACTTGCCGCAAAATCCGAACAAGAAATCATCACATCCAGTGTGTCTTCATCGTTCGCAAGAGCAACAACATTGCGAAGAAGAGTTTGAAATTTCTGAAAATCGTGTTCATCTTGTGATTGCCTTGCCAACATCCCTTCTTCCTCGACGTATTCTTTCTCGACCAAGCTCCTCTCTCTTACTTGCTCAGTCTCCAGGTTACTCAACGATATAGTGTACTCAGCCACACCTCTATTTTGACGTTCCTCAATCAACAACTCGTCTGATTCACTTGCTATGGAATTCATTTCAGTATATCCTTTCTCAGTCAGGCTTCTCCCTCTTGTATCCCACACACCCCGATTACTCGACATTGCGATACGTTCTTCCACTCCAGCAGCCACTCTTTCTCTACTTTGACGTTCCTCAATTAACATCTCGTCTCTCTCATCTGCTATAGAAATCCCTTCGTATCCTTTCTCAGTTAAGCTGCTTTCCAGGTCACAACCATCCCCGATATCTTCTCGTATATTCCTGTTCTCCTGGTCACTCGACGCTCCACTGAATTCCTCCAACCAAGTAGACACTCTCTGGCCACGAGTTTGCTCTGTCAATGCCTCACGCTTTTCTACAAAGCTCTCCTCGACACATCCTTCCTCAACCAAGATCCTTTCAATGCCACGGACATCTTCCCTTGCACTTCCCTCGCTCCCCGAAGACACAGCGCGTTCCTCCAATCTGTCGTCCACTTTCTGGTTACTTTCAGCTTGATATGCCAACATATCGTGCCCTTTCCTCGCTGTATACTTCTCTTCAACACCTCCTTTGTCCATCGAACTCCATAGATAAAAATCGTCGACGAAAACCTCTCGTGCATTCTGAATCACGGGGTAACTACTCAGAGATGTGGCTTGATCTTCTACAACATGACCTTTCTGTCCATTTTGGTCCGCTTTCTCGTGCTTCTTAGGTGTCCAACCCTCCTTACAACACACATGGTCACAGCTATCCTCGAGATCCCCCCTCACGTCTCCATGGTTTCTCGCAGCTTGTTCTTGAAATCTAACAGCTGGTACATTCATGGGAATATCATCGGAGATTACATTACTTGGACGTAGATGAAAATCAGCCGTTGCTTCGAAATGAGCACCTTCCTTTTTCTCTAAGAACATGACATTTTCCTCATTCCGCTGAAGACAGTGTTTGCATAATTCAAAGCAATCATTTCGAATTATTTCCAAACGATTAACAAGCCGGTGTCGTTCCTCCACGAACGCCTCCGACGAAGAGAACGGAATCACCATAGATTCCATCTCCTGTAACAAACCACTGGTCTCTTCAAAAACACCCGCGACAACCCTAGCAGGAGATCCCTTACTACTTTCATTTCTAAGATGGTCTTTTAACTCTCGAAGCTTTTCCTCGAACTTTTGGATTTTCTCAGTCATTGTTTGCTGTTGTGCATCGTATCGACGGATTTCTTCCTGCTTTTCGTGGTTGATTCTTTCGAGATCTTCGAGGGAGAGTTCAAGGGGTTCCAGTTCAGTTAAACCGATGTTTACTCTTGTTTCATTGTAATCTTCTTCGAGGTCCTTTCTGTTCTCGTCCAACGCACGAACACGTTCTTTAAAAGATTCCAGCCTTCGCCAAAAGCTACCCTGAGACAGGACCACGTCCTCGGACTTAACTCCACCATTTTCTTTTAGCTCCTTTTTTAGAGATGAAATTCCAGTATTAACTACAGTTAAATTTTTTTCGTACGCTACACGTCTACGATGGAGGGATTCCAGACTCGTAATTCGGTTAACAACTTTCTCTTTCAGCGCTGATAATTTCTTATCAAGGTTCGATAGTTCTTCTGTGATAACCCTTTTCTCGTCTTCACCAAAACTGTCTGTGAGACGATCTACTCGATTCCTCAACTCGTCCAGCGTTTTCTGCTTGTTTACCACGTTTTCAAGACAGCTACGACCAAGCTGTAAGAGATCATCCAAGCCCCTGGTAATCACCCGTTCTCCATATAAGAAGCCCTGTGCTTCAAACATCAGCGAGGAGAGCTCGTGAGCCTTGGTTTCAAAATCGTTAAAGCACTGCAGAGTTTCGTCGAGGCACTCCACGTTCTTCCTCAGTTCTTTAAGCCTGACCCTGAATCGCTCACGTAGTGTCCACAACTGTCCCTCGCTCTCCGTTTGTCCAGACTCGCTCCTCAGGGTCCGTTCAAGTCCATTCAAATCCTCCTGTCTCCCCTCCATTTCACTGAGGAGCTTTCTTCCGTTCAGGAGCGCCACTTCTTTGGCTGTCGGGTCAAAACATCCCGGAAAATCATCCTCCTCGTTCAGGTAATCTTCAACGGTGTCGAGAAACGCTCGTAGTTCCTGGAATATACGTTTCTCGGAAACTCGTCTTTCCAATGTCTTTACGTTCTTCCTTATTCGAGTTTTCGCTTTCTCATAATCAGAGACCAAACACTGAACCGATTCCTGGAACCAGTAGCCACATTTCTCAAAATCCAACGTCTCCACGCGTTCTAGACTTCTCTGTTTTACTACTTTAACACGTGGTGCAAGTTTCAAGACACGCTCCTCCAATTCCTTGATTCCGGAAAGTTGTTTCAGAACATTAGTTCCAGACTCCGCGCTATTGAAGCTCGACAACGCTTCGTCAGCCTCTTGAACTCTCAGCTCAAGTTCGTCCGTTTCACTTTCCAATTCTTTAAAGTTTTCTAAAGCGTTCTGAAGCTTAACGAGGCTGTCGGAGACTTGGCGTGTTCTTCCAGAAAGGCTTTCTTCGAGTTTACAGAACCTTTCGTTGCAAGTTTCATCGAATGACAAAATGTCTTCGAATTCCATGGATAATTCCTGTAACATGTCCTGTTTTTTCTCAAAGCTTACTCTCAGGACTTTCAACATATGAACGCGACTTTCGCTCAAATGACTTTCAATCAATTCCCTTTCTTCACCGTCCACCAGATCCACAACTTCTGACATAAATTCGCCTACCTCTCGTTCCACATTCTCTAGTCTCGTGGAAAATTCCCAACAACGTTCTAATGTCTCTCTCTTGCTAGACAATTCGTGAGCTACACGAGCTTGATTTCCAGCAACACGATTGCACTTTTCGATAATTTGTTCAGCGACTTCCTTGTCAACTGTCTCCAAACGACTTTTCGTCCCTTCCATGAGCCCTTTCAAAGCAACCTGTTCCCGATCTAGTCGAGCAAGATAGCACTCGATCGTTCCGACGGCATCATAATCTAAAAAATCAATCAATAATCAATAATAATCACGTTCCACTCTCTGACGCAAGGCCTTCCGTCGAAACGTTAGACACACTATCAATCAATGAATCAATCAATCAATCAATCAATCAATCAATTAATCAATCAATCAATTAATCAATCAATCAATCAATTAATCAATCAATTAATCAATCAATCAATCAATTAATCAATCAATCAATCAATTAATCAATCAATCAATCAATTAATCAATTAATCAATCAATCAATTAATCAATCAATCAATCAATTAATCAATCAATCAATTAATCAATCAATCAATCAATTAATCAATCAATCAATTAATCAATCAATCAATCAATTAATCAATCAATCAATTAATCAATTAATCAATCAATTAATCAATCAATCGATTAATCCTGAAAAGGTAAAAAGGAAATATAATAATAATAATAATAATAATAATAATAATAATAATAATAATAATAATAAAGACGTTTTAGGAGCATTATATACAATAGTCTCAATGCTCTTACAATGATAAATTCTTAAAGTTACTTAAAATGTCCCTGTGATCAAATTTTTGGTATCCCGAATTTTTACATATTTGTAAAGAGCATGGTGTTCTTACTTAACTTGCCAAATCTCAAGCAATCGCGAGCATGGGCAGTCGCCTTTTCAGACTGTTTTTATACGAGATTATACGGCCGCCATTACTCAAACATGTTCCAGACGCTTAAGGAAGGTCACGTCAAAGACTCAACACGTGGCTAGTTGTGTATGAATATAAAGCTACTTGGGGAAATCTTTCTATTGTAACTTGTCGTATAATTTCCATAACGCTTTGTCACGTGTTGAGTCTCTGACGTCACAATCATATACTCTGCTGTGGAATCGCGTGCTCGTCTGGAACAAGTTTTGAGCAATGCCAATGGCGGACAAAATTTGGGCGAGTTTGGAGGTTAAATTTCTTGTGATAGAATGTTTGTTGTTCTTTTTTTTTTGGCAAATGCGAACATTTATTAGCCTAAAATGATTTCGTCGCAGGGGCCCTTTAAAGGGATATGGCAATATAAATTAACTTTGTCTCATTTGAAAGAACTCATGAAATGGTATAACAAGACCTTTTACCATTTTCCCTTATCTTTTTTGGTTTTCGAAATAATTTGACGAAAGACAGCGTGCTGTGCGCCATCTTGGAATTATTTTCGATATGCATGTGACGTCATAAGTAGGGTAAAGTGAAATTTTTATCTTGCCAACCTTACGACATTATGAGCCAGAAACTCGATTATGTTGCACTATTTCCATTTTCAATTGGCCCACAACATTTTAAAAAGACTTCCGCGGAAATTCGGTCACCTATGTGACGTCACCAATTTCCTAGTTAATTAGGTCAAATATTACAACAAGATGGCGGATTGTCATAATTATCTGAAATATTTCAAAAACCAAGAAAGATACAGAAAAATTGTAAAAGGTCTTCTTATACCATTTTACGAGTTCTTTCAAATGACACAAAGTTAATTTATATTGCCATATCCCTTTAAATTTCTTGTGATAGAATGTTTGTTGTTCTTTTTTGTGGCAAATGCGAACATTTAATAACCTAAAATGATGTTCTGTAACAAAAAATGCCAGGAAACGTAATGTGATATTTCGTCGCAGGGGTACTTTAAGTTACTCCCCACATTTTATTATTTATATTTATATATATATATATATATTTTTTTCTATTTAATTTTTTTAAAGTACTAAATACACTTTATTATAAATCCAAACTACTACAAAACTATTAATTCGGAAAAAGGAACGAAAATATACATACCAAAAGAAGAGATTCCCATATTACAAGATTCATTTGTGTGTAAAAAAGATGAGACATCATCAATAAAATCTTGAAACTGTTGAAGATTATCTTGAAGACGTTTCACCACCCAACTTGTGGCTTGTCTCTCTGAAAGGTCGCGTTTAAGCGTACACCATCTTTCCTCAACGTTCACCATCTTTTCTTGGACTTCAAATTGCTCCTCGTCAGTAATTTCCCTCACCAATTGCAACCCTATATCCATAACATTCTCGAAAATCTCTTCTCTGTTGTTGAACTCAATTAGCAGCTCCTTCGGTTCACAAACGTGGTTTTCGTCCAGCTGGGATACTTTACCATGCACTAGGTCGAGGAAGTCTTCGACGTCTTCAATCTTTTTCATAAACAAGTCAAACGTAACAGCAGGACGCTCGTTTCTCGACGTTTCTTCCTCTGTTCTTTCAGTGATAACATTTTCCATTATATTAATATCTTTCTGAAAATCAAATGTACAATCTTCGTGGTAAATGGTGTGTGTGATTTTTATTCCCGAGTCTATACATCACAACGAGTGAATAACAATCGTACGAAGTATTTCCATGATGTAATTTGTTTATTATGGAAGTTCTGAAACTTAAAACTAACTTTTTTGAGAGATACTGTAAGGAAACAGTTTTGGCGGGAATATTGCCCGACATGGAAATTTCAATATTTGTACTTCGCTTCGCCAGTATTAACTTTCTCAAGAGACTTATATTGTCGCTTGAAACTATGCCTGTTACTTCGCTTGGTTCTATCTAATTAAAAAATTTCCAAGCTCTAGTCGGAGCATTGTAAACAGTTCTCTTATACCATGGATAAACCATTCTTTTGAAACTTTGCCTATTACTTCGTCCTATCAATCCTATTATAACGCTTTCTTTGTTATCTTCGTACGACGTTTGGTTTTGAACCTTGAACTATATTAATTACGTTGACTTTTCTGCCGTTGAAACGCTCACTTCTGCACCATTCCTCACTAATTTCAGTGGTTTATCGACAAACTTAGCGTAACCCGAATGGTTTGTTGAAGTAATTAAAGAGTGAGTGTCAACCGTCGTGCATTGTGCGTTTGTGTTTATCTTTCCGTACGATAACGAAGTGTTTTGAAGTGCTTCGTTGCCAACTTGACGTAGTAAATACTTCGGAAATTCGCCGAATCTTCTCAGAAAACCCTATAGAGGCTTTCTTATTCATCCACAATCCAAAAATACGTCGACTTCCGAGTCTTCCACGCTTCACGTCAGTCAAGGCTGACATAAATCGAAACGAAAGTCAATAAAACGTTGACTTTTGTGAAAAATGCAAAAATAATAACTTTCTAAGGTATATCTTCTTTCAATTAAAAGACAACATGAATAATTTATATCAAGGATTGACAAGATATTTATGGATGCAGTTCACCAAAGGAATTTCGTGCTTCGAAAATTGGCCGACCGAGCGAGCATAATATCACTCTTACCTTGTCTTCCTGTACATGCGATTCGTTACATTCCTGGAATATTTCACGAGCAACATCCTCATTCATAGAAACAGCATTATTCTTGAAACCTTCTTGTAATTCCAAAGCTTTACCCTCAACCTGAACATTTAAGACTTGCCACTCGGATTGTAATCGTTCTAACTGTTCATTCACCTCCAGTTTCTCGTCTTCTGGTAGTTTCGCCATGAGCTTTTGACCGTGAAGCAAAACCTCTTCGTAGAACGGTGTTTTTTCTTTGATTTTCTGCCAAAGTGATAGGTACTAAAGAGAAGAACGGATGAATGAATGTATGTCGATGGATATAATTATTATTTTTGATGTTTTCATTCGAGATCGAACGTAGACGATGGTAAAGAAATATTCTGGCAGGGTTGAAAGTATATTGTTGAGACCTTCTACGAATGAGTTTAAGTATTATCAGGGTTCGTACAGGTTATGGGAGGAGAAATTCAAGGGAGGGAGAGGAGAAGGAGAGGGGAAGGGAGGGAGAGGAGAAGGAGAGGGGAAGGGAGGGAGAGGAGAAGGAGAGGGGAAGGGAGGGAGAGAGGAATGGAGGGAGAGAGGAATGGAGGGAGAGAGGAAGGGAGGGAGAGGAAGGGAGGGAGAGGAAGGGAGGGAGAGGAAGGGAGGGAGGGAGAGAGGGAGAGGAAGGGAGGGAGAGGAGAAGGAGAGGGGAAGGGAGGGAGAGGGGAAGGGAGGGAGAGAGGAAGGAAGGGAGAGAGGAATGGAGGGAGAGAGGAAGGGAGGGAGAGAGGGAGAGGAAGGGAGGGAGAGGAAGGGAGAGGAAGGGAGGGAGAGGAAGGGAGGGAGAGGAAGGGAGGGAGAGGAAGGGAGGGAGAGGAAGGGAGAGGAAGGGAGGGAGAGGAAGGGAGGGAGAGGAAGGGAGGGAGAGGAAGGGAGGGAGGAATGGAGGGAGTGGGGAAGGGAGGGGAGGGGAATGGAGGGAGAGAGGGAGGGATAGAGGAAGGATGGAGGGAGAGAGGAATTGAGGAAGGGAGTGAGAGGGGAAGGGATGGAGAGGGGAATGGAGGGAGAGAGGAAGGGAGGGAGAGGGGAATGGAGGGAGAGGGGAATGGAGGGAGAGAGGGAGGTAGAGAGGGATAGAGGAAGGGAGGGAGGAATGGAGGGAGAGAGGGAGGGGGGAATAGAGGGAGAGAAGAATGGAGGGAGAGGGGAATGGAGGGAGAGGGGAATGGAGGGAGAGGGGAATGGAGGGAGAGGGGAATGGAGGGAGAGGGGAATGGAGGGAGAGGGGAATGGAGGGAGAGGGGAATGGAGGGAGAGAGGAGGGAGAGAGAGAGGGAGGGGAGAGAGGAATGGACTTTTGAATGGATATAGATATAGACAAGACAACATAAAATAAGATATGGATGGATGGATTGTCGAACTATATAAAAAATAAATTAATTAATGATCAAATATTGATAATGTCAACCTCAGTAGCGGCCATTTCTTGCTCAAGCTCCATAATAAATGTTATTCGCTTTCCAATGTCTTGCATACAACTCCAAAGCTCTTCGACAGAATCATAATAAGTTTGATGATCTATCAAACACTCTTCGATCTTTTCTTGTTGTGAACTCAACGTTAGCTCCAGTCCCTCCCACCTCTGCGATAGCTCGGTCAGCTTAGCTCCGATGATCTTACGATGATCATCCGAGAGCTCCGTCCATAATTCATTTCCAAGTATCGACAATCTCTCAAGGCTAGATTTCCTTGTACAAAACTCCTTCACTAGCTTCTCTTGTTCTAAGACAGCATTTTGTCGTTTTTCATCGGGTAGAGCGTACACATGGACAGCTAACGACTTCTCGGCAGACATAATCCAATTCAACAAGTCAGAGGCAGAACACTTGAATTCATTCTCGATGTTTAAGAGTCTCTCTAACTTTCCTAATCTTAGACGAAGTTCTTCCTTGGTTCTCACACATTGCGAAGAAAACGATGCGAAGTTCTGAAGCCTGTCGCCACAAACATTGTTGGATGAACCTCGAAGAGATTCCATATTTATTTGACATGTCTCAAGCTCGACCAAAGCTTTCCTTAAAGTTTCAACTTGCTCTGCAAAACACAGCGCTTTGCTGTCATCATCGAGAGTTTGATGAATGTTACCTAGAACTGCCACACATTCACAAAACTGTTTCTCGCATGTTTCACGTCTGGTTAGCTCAGTTGAGAACACGTTCTTCCGTTCAGTTATCGCCTGGTAAATTTCCGTCCATTTCTCTTGCAAACCTCTCGATGTTCTCTTCTGGACGTGAGAGAACGCCTCGCCAGATTCCTTCTTCTCTTTCTGTGTCAAAATTTCCATGAAATCTTTTTGTGATTCTAGAACAGCTAGGTGAGCCTATACACGAAAACGAAACATGTAATTTAAACGATGAGATAAACTACTGAACAGCATATATAGACTATATAATTAAGAGTCATAATTTCAGATGGTAAATAAAAGTAAAAAGCTTACCGGGTGTTGGAGGGCCGGGACCCCTGTACATCCGAAGACTACATCCGAATTAAAGTTAGTCCAACGTAAAGTTGAGCCAGACTCATTAAACACCCACTTAGAAACGCTTTGTCGAACCAGCACTATGGGTCAATCGAGCTATCAGATCCATATGCGTTCATGACCAGTCAGACATGAATTCAGGCGGTCAGATCTAAAATTTGGATGGTCAACTATTTTTTCTTTAATTTGTGCATTAAAAACAAAAATCGTCTTTCCTTCTATAACTTTGTATCAGTACACAAGGCCACGAACGTTCAATCGTCACTTCTGCTGCCGCCATTTTGACAACAACTTCCAACCCAGCGCTTTTGTTTAAAGTTGAAGTCAAGCCCAGGTGCGACAACATGGCCTCAAATGAAATATAATTTTCAAGTTCTTTTATTTCCTTGTTTAACCAATAAAACTAAGCAGCCTTTTAAAACCTTTTTAAGGCGCCACCTGTTAAAGCCATTTACTGACTTTAGTTCATAAATGATATAAACAACGTTTACAAGGTAAAATAAAATGAATTCACTGGTAGAAATAATTTGACCAAAATAATTTGGCCACTGATTTCTGGCGATCAAATCATGAAAATCAGCAGTGACCGCTGACCCCTGTTATTTCAAGCACTGCTTTATAAACCCATGCAGCAGAGGTGCATAGCGCAGAGAAATACTTTGCTCAACTTCGTACCAAGGCTCTTTGCTCCCGCCCTCGTGACGAGTTCGCGAGCGAAGAGCCTGGGTACGAGGTTGGACGTTTACTCGGAGTCTTTGTTGACATAGCAACCAATAACCTACCTGGCATTGTCCAATACGTTCGTGCAACTCTTCGTCGTTCGATACTCTCTCCATGGAAGACACCAAAATTTCAACTTCGCTTAAAACTTTCCAAACTTTCTCTGCACCAGTATCAAAGTCTTGTAATCGAATAATGGCGTGTTCTAACGCGTGTTGCTTAGCAACAGCTTGATGGGTTACTTTTACCAAGCGTTCTTCGATATCGTTGAGCTGTTTCGCAAATATATCTCGATCAGCAACATCAAGATCTCGAAGAAAATCGTCAATGTTTGATCGCATTGCTTCGTACTCAGATTTTTGATTCTGTAACTTTTCGCATGATGTCTAAATAAACAATAGGGTCTCCTTTCAGCTACACTACAACACAACATCACATCACACACGCCCCCCACACACACCCCTAACGTCAAAATTTTTTATTGTTTTATTTGGAAGAACTTTTAAAATAATAAAGTAACTTCTTTTGAAGATTTTCGTTTCTTCGCTTTGTTTTTTATATATTTCAGTTTGTTTGATATGCAAATGTCTGGAATTTCGTCACACATGCATAATGACTTGAAATGAAAACACTAAAGTGTGAATAACATATGCGCGTGTTTCTCCCACAACACCAAACTTCTTGATTTCAAAAGATTTCGTTTGAGAATGAAAGTGATACACAAACTTCTCCGGTAAGTCATTATGCATGTGTGACGAAATTCCGTATCAAACAAACTGAAATATTTCAAAAACAAAGCGAAAAAGCAAAAATCTTCAAAAGAAGTTACTTTATCATTTTAATAGTTCTTCCAAATAAGACAATAAATTTTGACGTTATAGGCACTGTAAGGTTCTATCACCTACATTCATCCATTATCTCACCACACCATGTTGAATTTCATCCATCACACCACACCAACACTACCCCAGACTCTCTCTACATCACATCAACTACCATTTCTATATATTATACCGCCACGCACTATGACATCTCACACGCCTCGGGCCCCACCGCCTCACCCCATAAACCCTTTCATAAACGTCTTAAAGTATTACCTCGACTTCCCTCAGATTTGTCGATACGTTTTCCAAGTTGTCTGACTCTGTTAATTCAACTTTCAAAGAGACCTCAACATCTTTAAGTTTTTCAAACATTTCTTTGATATTTTCCTCCATTTCCCCCAATTTGGTCACTTTTTCTTCCATAATGCCTAACTTCTTTTCTATCTTATTGTAATGGACGATATACAAGGTTTCAATTATTTTTACTCTCTTTATCATATCGTCACAGTCTTGGCTCGCGAACCATTCAGGGATAGTTTTGGTTTTTTCTTTAATTGTTTCAAGAAGTAGCTGTTTCGACTCAAAATTAGCGATCACATCCTAAAATAGATAAGGATAAAGTTGAGGATGAAGATAAATATGAAGATGAGGATAAAGATGAGGATGAAGGGATAAAGACAAGGATGAAGATGAGGGTAAAGATAAATATGAAGATGAGGATAAATATGAAGATGAGGATGAAGATGAGGATAAGTATGAAGATGAGGTGAAGATGAAGATTAGGATAAGGATGAAGATGAGGGTGAAGATGAAGATTAGGATAAGGATGAAGATGAGGGTGAAGATGAAGATTAGGATAAGGATGAAGATGAGGGTGACGATGAGGATGAAGATGAGGATGAAGATAAGGATAGATGAGGATGAAGATGAAGATAAGGATGAAGATGAGGATGAAGATGAGGATAAGGATGAAGATGAGGATGATGATAAGGATGAAGATAAGGATAAGGATGAAGATAAGGATAAGGATGAAGATGAGGATGAAGATAACGATAAGGATGAAGATAAGGATGAAGATGAGGATAATGATGAAGATGAGGATGATGATAAGGATGAAGATAAGGATGAGGATGAAGATGAGGATGAAGATGAGGATAAGTATGAAGATGAGGATGAAGATAACGATGAAGATAAGGATGAAGATGAGGATAAGGATGAAGATGAGGATAAGGATGAAGATGAGGATAATGATGAGGATGAAGATGAAGATAGGGATGAAGATGAGGATGAAGATGAGGAAAATGATGAAGGTGAGGATAAGGATGAAGATGAGGATGAAGATGAGGATGAAGATGAGGATAAGGATAAGGATGAAGATGAGGATAAGGATGAAGATGAGGGTGAAGATGAGGATGAAGATGAGGATGAAGATAAGGATGAAGATGAGGATGAAGATGAAGATAAGGATGAAGATGAAGATGAAGATGAGGATGAAGATGAGGATAAGGATGAAGATGAGGATGATGATAAGGATGAAGATGAGGATAAGTATGAAGATGAGGATGAAGATAACGATAAGGATGAAGATGAGGATAAGGATGAAGATGAGGATAATGATGAGGATGAAGATGAGGATAGGGATGAAGATGAGGATGAGGAAAATGATGAAGGTGAGGATAAGGATGAGGATGAAGATGAGGATATACATGAGGATAAGGATGAAGATGAGGATGAGAAAGAGAATAAGAACAAGGACGAAGATTACGAATATAAAAATTTGACCAACTTTCTTGTCACTTTCCATATTTTTACCTTGTACTTGGACACCATATTTTCAAGGCCACATACTCCAGCTCTCATCTCTTCTTGGCCTTCACCACAAACCTCCAAGTCAGTAATCCATTTCTCGAACTCGCAAACATCTCTCTCGAATTCTTGAATTAAAGTCAAACGAGTTTCCAATTCTTCATGCTGAGTGTTTCTTAATTGTTTGACCTCACCCCACTGCCTGTTGATCTCCTCCAGGTGTGAGCTGACACTATACTCCTTGCAACCATCAGTAAGGCAACTATAATGATCGTTTATGAAACTCATGTTGAGTTCGTGTGCAGCAAGTTCTTTCTCTAAATCCTAGAACAACCAATGCAAGAATAAAGTAAGAGATTGCCAGGATCGAGGTAAATTTTTTCAGTTTTTTCCTCTCGCAACCCAGTCGTAACCCTCTCGCAACTCAGTCGAGCACTGTCGCAATCCAATCGCAACTCACAGTGGCGGATCTAGGATTGTGAATGGGGGGG